>VZUI01028323.1:0-33553 GCA_013401135.1 Cettia cetti
GATGGCAGCGGGGCAGGGATGGCAGGGATGGCAGGGGGCAGGGATGGCAGGGATGGCAGGGATGGCAGGGGGCAGGGATGGCAGGGGGCAGGGATGGCAGGGGGCAGGGATGGCAGCAGGGCAGGGATGGCAGGGATGGCAGGGGGCAGGGATGGCAGCAGGGCAGGGATGGCAGGGATGGCAGGGGGCAGGGATGGCAGGGGGCAGGGGCGCTCACCCCGGTGCTGTCGGCAGGAAGAAGTTGGCCACCCGGCTGCAGGAGGCAGAGGAGGCCGTGGAGGCCGCCCACGCCAAGTGCTCCTCACTGGAGAAGACCAAGCACCGGCTGCAGACCGAGATCGAGGACCTCTCGGTGGAGCTGGAACGCGCCAACTCGGCCTGCGCTGCCCTGGACAAGAAGCAGCGCAACTTCGACAGGATCCTGGCTGAGTGGAAGCAGAAGCACGAGGAGACCCAGGTGGAGCTGGAGGCATCGCAGAAGGAGTCACGCAGCCTGAGCACAGAGCTCTTCAAGCTCAAGAATGCCTATGAGGAGTCCCTGGACAACCTGGAGACCCTCAAGAGGGAGAACAAGAACCTGCAGGGTAGGACTGGGCTCAAGCACTCCCCTGGGGCTCTGCCCAGGCTCCAGCTCCTGCCCTGTCCTCAGACTTGTGGGATTGGGTCCCTTGTTGGCCAGGAGTGGACCTTGCTTCTCAGCCCATCCTCCGGAGGGAGGCAGCAGCCCTGCTGGGATGCCAGTGTGTGTCCTGCCCTCATGCTGGGAACACTCTGGGAGGACAGGCAGAGCCTTGGCTCCTGTCCCCAGATGGCTCCTGCCCCCAACGGTGCTGCTGAGTGCCATGGCTGTGGCATGACATGGCCTTGGGGGTGTTGCTCTTGGACAAACAGCTCTCCCCAGGTCCTTAATGCCTCTTCTGTGCTCTCTCCCAGACTGCAGAAATGTCCCATGCAGAGCCTTGGCTGCTCTCCGAGGGGCTGGGGGACATCAGCTGAGCCTGGGCAGGGGGATGGGGACATCACTTGCACAGGGCTGGCCCCACAAACTCCTTCCTGACCAAACTCCTTCTGTCCCTGGCAGAGGAAATTGCTGATTTGACTGACCAGATCAGTCTGGGAGGCAAAACCATCCATGAGCTGGAGAAGGTGAAGAAAGTGCTGGAGAGTGAGAAGAGCGATATCCAGGCAGCTCTGGAGGAGGCTGAGGTGAGTCCTTGTTTCCTCTATGTTCCTGCGTCCCCCAGGAGCCACTGCCCCCACTGCAGCTCTGGCTGGATGCTGCTGTGGGGTGGCAGTCCTGAGCCAGCTGTGACCCCTGGGAATCCCATTGATGGGTATTATAAACAACTCAAAATCTGGGTGGGAATGAGTAAATAAAATTTAATTTGAACCCATTAAAAATTACAAAGCAAAGGAGGAACAGCTCTGGGAGCTTGATGGGACTCCTGCCCACCAGAGGCTCACAAAATGGCGTCTCTGTCTTTTATACCCTGAGGGTGTATTAGCTTATTAATATTCATGAGCAGCCATCATAAATTCTTTTGGCCCCGCCCATAGCTTTGCCCATATATGGAGATTTGGCCCCTCCCAAAGCCTGTCAATCAGTCTCTCCATGCCTTTTCATTGGTGGAGCCCTTCTCGGATTCTGATTGGCTGTGCCATGTCACCCTGCCCGGCCTCCTAGCAACAAGTGTCCCCACTCCCTGCCACCTCCTACAAGGGACAAAAAATTCGCTCTCCCCCACATGTTTTTACAGCCGAGTAAGTCAGAGCTGCCAGGCAGGAACCACAAAAGGGGAGGGGAGGATTGACTGGAGAACAGAAAAGGGTTCAAAATTATACTGTAACTACAAAAATACGTATCAAAGGAATGGTAAACCCTGACAAAACTTCTCCCCACCATACTCAGCAACCTTTTAGTCATTTGCATGAGGCAATCCCCGCCTCTTATTCATAACATGGCGGTCCTGCAGGCACTGGGGCGGCTGCACTGCTCAGCCCCCTGTAGCAATGGGCTGGGGGACAGGGACAGGGAGGGGTGGGCACTGGGGAGAGCCCCCTCCCCAGGAAGCACCTTCCCATGGCTGAGCTGTCCCTAGGGAGCCTTGGAGCACGAGGAGAGCAAGACCCTGCGCATCCAGCTGGAGCTGAACCAGATCAAGGCTGAGATGGACAGGAAGCTGGCAGAGAAGGACGAGGAGTTTGAGAACATGAGGTGTGCAGGTTGAGGGGATGGGCTGGGACATGGCTGCAGGGGCAGAGCTGCCCCATGGCCTTGGCAGGGCTGCCCCAGGCTGGGTGTCCCCAGGGGCTGGTCACTGCAGGGGCAGAGCTGGCACCGTGGCACCGTGGCCTTGGCAGGGCTGCCCCAGGCTGAGTGTCCCCAGGGGACGGGGCTGATGCGTGGCCTCTCCTGCAGGCGCAACCACCAGCGCGCCATGGACTCCATGCAGGCCTCGATCGACGCAGAGGCCCGGGCCAAGAACGAGGCCATGCGGCTGAGGAAGAAGATGGAGGGGGACCTGAACGAGATGGAGATCCAGCTGAACCACGCCAACCGCCAGGCCACCGAGTTCCAGAAGCTGAGCCGCCAGCTCCAGGCCCAGATCAAGGTTGGGACAGAGCCGGTGCTGCCCCTGCTGCCAGCCTGGCTCCTGGCTGTCCCTGCTGACCCCACGCTGCCCCACAGGACCTGCAGGTCGAGCTCGATGACGCCCAGCGCCGCAACGACGACCTGAAGGAGCAGGCGGGCGCCCTGGAGCGCCACAACAACCTGCTGCTGGGGGAGGTGGAGGAGCTGCGGGCAGCGCTGGAGCAGGCGGAGAGGGGCAGGAAGCTGGCAGAGCAGGAGCTGCTGGAGACCAGCGAGAGGGTCACCCTGCTCCAATCCCAGGTGAGGCACTGCCAAGTCCCGTGTCCACACTGGTGGGAGAGCCAGGAGTCTCCCAGAGTCCAGCAGCGGTGGATGACCAGCCCCGGTCACACTGAACCTGCTCTGTGTGCAGAACACGGGGCTGATCAACCAGAAGAAGAAGCTGGAGGCAGACATCTCCCAGCTGAGCAGCGAGGTGGAGGATACGCTGCAGGAGTGTCGCAACGCCGAGGAGAAGGCAAAGAAGGCTGTCACAGACGTAAGAGAGTGGTGGGGACTGTGCTGCATGGTTGGGGAGGGTCTCACAACATCCCCACTGAGCCCCTGGTCTGGCAGGGCTGCCTGGCCTTGAGCTGATGTCCCCCTGCTCTTGGCCTCACAGGCCGCCATGATGGCAGAGGAGCTGAAGAAGGAGCAGGTGACGAGCGCACACCTGGAGCGCATGAAGAAGAACATGGAGCAGACCATCAAGGACCTGCAGATGCGCCTGGATGAGGCAGAGCAGATTGCTCTCAAGGGGGGCAAGAAGCAGATCCAGAAGCTGGAGGCCAGGGTGAGAAAGTAGGAGCAGATCCCTGGCAGTGTTCTTCAGGAGCCAACTCCAAGGCTGCCCCAGTCCCTGTGGCACTATCCCTCTGAGGACAGGTGGTGCCCCTGGGGGACCAGGGGACAGTCCCCAAGGCCCTGCCAGGCTGGGCCCAGCTCAGGATGGTTTTAGCCTCTGCTGTGTCTTCTCTGAGCTGGGAATGTGGCTTGGCTTTAGCTGGGCTGGCACTGGTGCTGGGGAGCCAATGCTGAGCCAGTCTGTGCCCCTGCAGGTGAGGGAGCTGGAGGCAGAGCTGGATGCAGAGCAGAAGAAGATGGCAGAGGCCCAGAAGGGCGTTCGCAAGTACGAGCGCAGGATCAAGGAGCTGAGCTACCAGGTACAGCAGCCCCTGGCACAATTCTCTTTGCTTGGCCTCGTGTTACCCAAGAATCCATCCACCAAGCCCAGCCCAGCCCGGGCTTCTTCTGGGCTCTGTATGGGGAGTGACAACTGCACAAGCTTCTCCCTGTCACAACATCCTCTCCCTGCTCTGGGTCCTCCTGAGCTGGGTGATGGGGCACAGGGGAGGGACCAGGGGATGTGTGCTGTGGCACAGGGCCAGGTTAGTGGGGCAGGTTGCTGCTGTGTTTGTGAGCTGGCACCACTGGGACTCTGGTAAAGGCGGAGGTGAGGGGCTGCTGGGTCTGGCTAAGGGAGCTGGGGCACTTGCAGGCTGAGGAAGACCGGAAGAACCTGGCTCGGATGCAGGACCTGATTGACAAGCTGCAGAGCAAGGTCAAGAGCTACAAGCGCCAGTTTGAGGAGGCAGTAAGTGCCCATCACTGCTTGGGGACAGGGGACAGGGCTGTCCCTCCCTGGGACTGCCTGCCATGGCTACCAAGGGCCATGAGAGCAACGTGGGGAGCTCAGAGGCTGCTGTGCCCCGTGACCCAGCCCTCCCCTCTGCCTCCCCAGGAGCAGCAGGCCAACTCCAACCTGGTGAAGTTCCGCAAGGTGCGGCACGAGCTGGACGACGCCGAGGAGCGCGCCGACATCGCCGAGAGCCAGGTCAACAAACTGCGCGCCCGCACCAGGGACATCATCTCCAAGGTGGGCACTGGGGAGGGGAGCAGGGGCAGGGGCCAGGGCTCCTGCCAGCCCTGCAGCCAGGGCAGCGACCACACAGCCCAGCCACGGCCTGCTGTGGCACTGCTGCCTCACCTCCCACTGATGGTGGGTGCCAGAGTGCTCCCTTCCTCTGGCTCCCCCCCTCACCAAAGCTCTTTGGGGATTTTTTCCAGCATTAGGAGCCTGCCTGCCCTGCCCTGCCCTGTCCCAGCTGCTGCTGTAGGTTGGAAGCAAGTGGCTGCAACAGTCACTGTCAGCTTTGCACTGCATGAATAAATGTAGATCTACCAGGACTGGCTGTGTTGTGTGTCACAGGGTTACCAGGGCCTTGGCCTGGCATCTTGGGGAGGCACAGGCAGGAGAGAAGGCCAGTCCTCCCTCTCCCAGCTCCATGGCCCTGGCTTGGGACAGGTTTTGGGAAAAGAGCCCTTTGCTCCTAACTCCCCACCAAAACACATCTCTAACTGCAGGGGCCAGAGCTGAGGCACGACAGACCTCAGCCACTACTCCTGAGAACATAAAGCCCCCTAATACAGCCCTGGAGGGGGTTATGGCTTTGGCAAAGGCACTGGAAAGAAAGACATCTCCACTCATTTCTTTAAAATAGATTTCTTTAATAGTTTCCATTTAATATGTTCATTTGCAGTTAGCAAACCGGCATTAATCAGGGCAGCACGAACCTCAGCAATCCATGGGGACAGTGCAGACTTCCAGAGGTGCCAGTTAGTGCCAGGGATCCCACCTCCCTCCCAGCCCAGCCCAGAGCCTGCTGCCACCTCCATGGGTCTGGTCCCTCTCTCCATGAGATTCTTGAGGCATCTGGCATGGACAGACATCCCACAGGGACGTGGCCCCAGCTGGGATGTGCCTGTGACCCTCTGGGCACTGGGGCAGAGCCTTTTCCCTGGAGCCCAGCACGCTCCACCCCGGAGGAGCTGCCAGGGGCTTCTTCCCTGTGCCCTGCTCTGCTGAATCAGCCTAACAGCAAAAGCCAGCCTATGCTCCCAGGCCTGGAAGGACCCCACAGCTGCTGGGGGCTCAGCTCAGCGTCCCCCAGGCCCAAACTGTCACTAAAACAGAGGGGAGTGAGACTGCAGGGTTACAGCAGCCAGCAGTGGCTGCACCAATTAACTACACTGTGGAAAAGGCATCCCTTAACTTAAAAGCCTTTTAATTTGAAGCATTTATTTTAAGTGTACATCTATTACAGTTAAGAAGAAGCAAAGATACACCGAAAACACAAATACCCAACAAAAAAAAGTACAGATGAGAAAGAAATGAGCTGAGGGGAGGGAGGGGCAGGTGGGGGTGAGCTGGTGAGGAACAGAGGTGAAGCTGCCGTAGCAAGAAGCTCCCCAGGGTACCCTCACCAGAGTGGGATGCAGCTCCCAGGGAGGGACAGCAGGATCCCCAGGAGCTCCTGCAAGGCTCCAGCTTTATGCACAAGCTCAGCAGCTCTGAGCACCCTGTCCGAGCCCACAGAGGGACACTGAGGTGTGAGAGAAGAGAAAGGAGAAGGGAGATGTTCAGAGACAAGTCCTGCCCCTGGGGCTGGGCCCTCCTTCACCCCACCAGCCCCAGCACAGGGAGCCTCAGGGTGGGTTTCATGCTGCTGGCAACGAGGAGACAAAAGGCTGCAGCTCTGGGACATCCTCACCCCTTCGGAGCCTGGACAGAGCTGAAGTCATCTCGTCAAATAAATTAGAAAATGTTAAAAAAATTCAGATGTGTGTTTCAAAACTGGTTTCTTTTAGCTGTAGCTGCAAGACAAGTTTTGACTTAAATGCAGTGGCTTAAGTGTAGTGTATCTCATTCCTGGGTATCTGAATGTGCTGGAGCAACACGGTGTTGGTGAGCGGGCAGGGCAGGTGCAGGCTTGGCCATCAAGACTGCTAAAATCCCATTCCCCCTTTCCCAACATATCCTACAAAGTTACTTTCAACCAGGAGTGTTTATTCCCAGCATTTAACACATTCTGATTAAAACAGATCCAGGAAAAAAAAACAAAAACGGACATCTCCAGTAAATATTGCACTTTCAAGATTAATGTGTGTGTTGATATTAAGGACTGAAAGCAGAGACTGACATAAGACTTCCAGGCATAGCAGGTTAACATCAAGAGCAATGGTCCTGAAAAGGATTTTAAAACCAGATTAGTTACCCAAGAAGGGACAAGCCGCAAGTTTAAAAAATTAGTACATTTTAATGCTAGTGCTCCGTGAAAAAGCCAACCCCTGTTGCAATTCCACCACTGCTGCAATGTCTCTGTTCTCCAGCGCTGCCAAACGCCTCCGGCTGGGAAGGATCTGCAGGAAGCACAGCAGGAGCAGAGGATCTCTCCTAATGCACGACAGATTTAGTACCAAATGATCCAAAAGGCCATGGTAAAGAGGTGACCGGAGCTGGGGCTCTCAGGAATGAAAAGCACACACACGCACACACACTCATGCTCTAACCAAGCCCAAAGCCCTGATTCCAAAGCCCAGCGGAAGAGTTACACCTGCAGGGAGTCCTGGTGGTGGCTTTGCACGTGGCTGGGGGTGGGGTCCTGCAAAGATGGGCTCCTGGGACTTCACACTTGGAGGGCAATTGCTGTGCTTTTCCACTTGCTCGTCCTGGCAGCCCTGAGAGAGCCACACCTCCACCGGCACATAGAGAACCCTCACGTCAGCAAAACCCCTTCTGCAGCCCCGCCGGACTGGCAGAGAGGAAAAAAATAATACAGGCTGGTTTGTGCAGGTGATTATTTTTATCCCAGAACAACTGGAAGATACATCCCTGAATGTGTTGCCCAGCGAGCTGTCCGAGTCTCAGAGGTGGGAGCTGGGGGCCGGCAGCGGCGGGGGCGGGACGACGCTCGGCAGCTCCCGGCTGCACGCACACGCTACCGGCGCCTCCCTGAAAAGCCCCGGGCTGCAGGAAGCCTCCCAGCCGTCCGTCACAGCCTGGGGGCGGGAGTTACTCCTCGGAAAAGTCTCTGTCAATGTCCATGTACGCCTCGTCGATGTAGCTGACTATGGCACAGGGGGACGTCCGGTCCGGACTGAGCAGTATCGAAACAGTCTCTTTCCAGTAGGTAAAACTAATACAGGAGCTCTGTGGGCACAGACAACACGGGGGTCAGTGCAGGCCACAGCAGGAAACACCTCCCAAAGCTGGAATCACCTCCTGCTCAGCCTGAGCTGCCCGGCCCCACTTGGTGCTGCCCACTGTGCCCTCCCTCCCCGAGGCCCAGCAGCAGGGCGGGGTGTTGAACAGCGGCACCCTCTCCAACCAGCTGCCACCCTCCAGATGCACACAAGGACTGCCAGTGCCTGTGGCAGCTGCTGAGAGCAGCACAGGCTGACCCCAGCTGCCTGGGCCAGTACCCCCATAATCCCAAACTTCTCCTTTGCTGTCCAGCTCAAACACAAACTGGGACCCTGTGGTGCCAGTGCTGGAAGTAGCTCCCCCTCCCAAGATGACACAAAACACAACACACTCCCTGCTCACATGCCTCCTGCATTATTCCCTCAAAGGCAAAAGGCCACCCCAGCAGCCCAACACCACCAGGCCATGTGTCCCTGACATAACTGGCTAACTGGTTATATCTACCCACCAGTGACCCAGCACAAACCAGCTCTGGCACAGAAACCTGCAGGCTGCTCCCCTGGCTTCCAGCAGCTATCTCAGATGTTTTTCCTGCCCTGTTTGCTACACCAGGAAGAGGGAACAGTCTGGCTAAAGTGCTAACTAGTCTGGGAACTGGATTCTGTCCTGCCTCCCCCTCCCTGGCCATGCTGCCAGCCCTGCCTCTCCACCCCACTCAGCACTGGCAAATCTCACTTCTGTGTGCCAGAGCCAAGACCTCGGGCTGTGTTCACAGGGAAGCCCAGCACCTGCCTTGTGGCAGCCTGACTCTGAGCTGTGAAAAGCACCACAGGAGTTACACTGGGGGCAGAACCTCCTCCCTTCTTTCCCTTCCCAACCTCCCATTTTTGCCAGGGGACTGGCAGACAGGTTAATAATAAACATACATTTTCTAAGCAGGTGCTGTCTTTATCCTTGTTGAGGTAATGCTGCTGCCAGAATCGCAGGAGGCTGTGGAAGTTGTTCAGGATGAAGCCAGGGTATTTTTCCGTGTATTCCATCTGTTGCAAGGTGCGCAGATAAAAAGGGAGCTTTTCTTTCCTTCGGGCCAGCATGAGGATAACTAAACTTGTGTTCAAACAACTGACATTTTCCTGGAAGCAAAAATGACACAGCAAAAAAAAAATCTAAATACCACGATACTGTTGTATACACGACCCTCTAAAACAGGCCTGTGGAAGGCACACAACGGAAGTGTCACTGCACACAGCAAGGAAAAAGGGCCATGGTGTCCTCCAGGGAAAGCAGGCTTCTCCCTGCTCACCACTCCAGTCCCAGTAAGGCAACTGCAAGGGCCCTGCCAGCTCTTTACCTGTGTAAGTGTCTGCACGTGGATAATATTGATGAGGCGGAAGAGGAAGGACATTCTCATGGACATCTGGGACATGTAGGACAGCAGGCGGCACTCGGACAGCACTTCAGCAACTGCAGCGAGAGGAGAAACAAAATCACCAGGTGCTGGAGGGTCAGACATGCTGATCCAAGCACTGGGGCAGTAAGAACTGGTGCTCAAACTTTCAGGCTAGCTCCCAAAGTGTCAAAGCCCCGATTTAAATTAACCATTATCACCAGTGAACGCCCCCCAGTCCCACCCCATTGCTTCCTGTTCACCTTTAGCATCAGATTGATTCTCAAACCGGTCCAGGGACAGCGTGATGCAGCGAACCAGCATGTTTGAGTCCACCAGAGAGCTGTTGATCTGATTTAAAAATATCTGGAACTGAACAGAAACACTTTTTAGTGTTGAATTGAAAAGATTGAAATATATTAATACTCAGGGTCATTACTTTTTTGTTATCTCTAACAAGGTAAAAGGAGACAGCACTCCCAGCCCTGCCTCATCCAGCCCAAGCCATCACTGGCACTGAGGGCTGACTAAGGATCCCTTAAAAACACTATGGAATGGAAAAATGCCATCCTGGCATGCCTAAAATCTCTTCTGAAGCTATGTCACTCCAATGAAAGGGAGATTTCATATACTATTTGTTTGGAAAGAGAGAGGACTCTTGCAGCTCCATGTTTTCCAACACTGATTTTGTACAAGCAGACAGCACCGGGGAGGAATACAGTGAGGGAATCACATAGAATGACAACTAAACCCAGTCAGGGATCAATAAACAGGAAGCACACAGGAAATATAAAGACATTCTCTAGAAAGTTCAAGTTAATTTACTAGAGAAAAAAACCCAAAATAAACACAGTTTTCTTTTAAATAAATTTATAAATCCCTTCTCCAAGGTCTACCAGACCTAACAGCAATGAGAGAAAAATTACAGTAACAAAAGCAAGAGTATAAGGGCATTCAGAACCTACCCACTAGCTGATGTTGTATGTCCAAAGTGCACAAGAACATGAAACCACTTTGCATAGAGCTGTCCATTGATGTGCAACTCAATTTTGTAGTTAATTACATAAGCTATGGCTTCTTCAAACATCTCTAAGTTCAAATAAACATCAAACATCTACATCTGTTTGCAGTATCAAGTATTTTAAGCCTTATTCATGAAGGAATTCCCAGTGCAAGCTCCAGTAAAAGATTTTTTGGAGCTGTCTCAATGTCCACAACTATCAACAGCAAATCTGGCAACCTCACAGGAAATGTTCTGTTACCATGAGCCTGACCAGCTCAGCACTCACTGACTCAGGACAGCTGGAGCACTGCTGAAAACACTGAGGGACTTTGGCAGTTCACCCCCTAATGTTTACTGTGCCCCAAGCTCTAAAACAACACCAAAACCAAATGAATCTGAGTTTTAGTGCTATGGTGCAATCTGAGCCACAGGGGGCAGTTTTTACAAATATTTACCTTCTCATCTGTGTTGATGTACTTGTTGAACCTCTTGAATGCATCAATATTGAATTTCATCAGCTCTCCCAGAAGGTCAAAGTAACTCTGAAGCACATCCCGTGACTTGCACTCACTATCAACAATGCAGTAGAGAATATGCTGGCAGGGGAGGAAAACATGTTATTGCCACAGCTTAGTCCAAGCCAGCAGCACCACATAAACTCTGATTTAATCAGTATTTAAAGCATTTATCTGCAAGCTCTTGGGTGACTGAATGTCACAACACCAAACTAAAGACAACAATTCAGATGAGTCTCCTGTTAAAATAACTTCCCAGTGATGCAGGTTATACAAATGGCCACATCTGGCTGCCACAAGCAGAATTCACAGGTATTTTTTACAAGAATTCCCAGTATTTGTCATAGTTACACAGGAATAAGGGGCAGTTTTTCATTTATTATTTTTGTTGCACCTATTGTGATTTCTGCAGTAAATTGTGATCCTGACTTAACCTCCCTGAGTGTTTATTTCCCCACTACTGCAAGGGGGCAGCTTGAGTGGCCTTCATTTCCCTGCAAAGTTTTAAACCCAGCATAATATTTCACACTACATTTTCATCCACTTTTGGTTCCCTGCAGATAAATCCTTATTGATGGCTATGGAGGACAGCTGACATAAACTTATTTACCTCCAGGAGTCCTCTCTTGAGGAGGAACATCTGGTCTGCATAGGAGGTGGTGCCTCGCAGAAAACTTTCAACTGCCCTTGCTTGCCAAAACCTGAGAAAGAGAAGAAAGGAGGTGTTGGTTTTGGGGCAAGGGAAGTACTTGATCACAACTGTAATTTAAATCCAGTTTCCTCATCTGTTTCATTGCAATCTGAAGCTGGAGTCAGATCTGTTGTTCCTGAAGAAAAACACTGGCTGTGATTTCTTCACACCTGCACTGCCACCACAGCACAACAAAGCCAGACCTTTCCACATTTATTCTCCAACATTCTCAGCTGCTCTAAGCTGCATGAAACCAAAGGTACATCCCAGGAGTCTCAAACAGCTCATCAGAGGCAGAGTGAACACACCTGAAGGAGGATTCTGCTGGTTCCTTCTTCATGACCTGAAGCAGTCTGGTCAACAAGCCTCTCTTCCCATCACAGACAAGGCTCCTGCAGCAGGTAGAGAAAGGAGTGAGTGGAAGCACTGAGCACTGAATCCAGCCACTGATCCAGAGCTTTTAAAGATCAAAATCTCAGTATTGAAGAACACAGTACAATTATTGTGCTAGTTTTATCAGCAGAAGAGTTCTCCTCACTGCCCTTGGCAAGTAACTGCAATACCTGCAACATGTCTTTTAAATAAGTCCAAAAGAAAAACTCTGTCAGAATTTTAATGATTTCAGAAATACCAATTCACACCTTGTGTGAATCAAGAGATAAGAAAAAAATACTACATTTGAGCTTAGCAATGAAATAAACCCCTTTTTTACCCTTCAAAAAATGTAAAGGAAAGTCTAAATTTCATTGAGGAGGCAGAGTGTGGAAAGCTGGATGCTATATGAGGCTGTAGTAAAAGCACAGAGGCAGTAGAACTCCAATCCTACTTGTATTAAACAGCACCTTCAGTGGAGTATCCACCTGCATTAAACTCATACAGAAGTAATGCCTTGATCTCACATATCAAGAAAAGCAACATGAAAACTAAATGCTAAGGGTGAAAAAAACCCCAAGTTCTTCCCTATTAGACACAGTATTATCATAATAACTGTAATCTAGAAATCCTCTTAGAGATTCCCTTTTGGAGTGAGGTAAATCTGCTCTGTGCAGACCAAGTCCCTGCTGATACCCTGGGAGTATTCTGACAAACTCAACTCAAACCTTCCATCTGCTGAGGTTTATACAACAGAATTGTGCATTGAAGAGATTAACAGATCAAAACAGTCCATCTAACAGATACTCAAATGTAACAAGAGATTCTGTAAGTGGTTTGACATGTTAATCTAATTTAGTTATTCTGGTTAATAGCTGCTGTTAAAACACTCTGAGCAGACCCTTGGATGTGTTCATGCAGAAATGGACATTGATGTGTGCACACACTGAATGCCAGAACTAAGATTTATTAGCAGGAGCAATTAATGATTTGAGGGATCACAGTTGACTTTCCAGGTCTGTCTGCAATGCCTGACCTGAGGAAGGCCAGACAGGCAGACCCAGCACACCACAGTGAAGTCTGAGCCACAAACTCAAACCTCTCTTTTTAGGGGTTTTGAAGTTTTGTTTTTAAAGCACCTTATTCTGAGCACAAGCACACTTGAGATTTGCTAATGATCATCAACATCCCTCAAACCTGGACACCTCCCACTGAAAGGAGTCACTGAAATCAAAGTGTGGTGGACAGGCAGAGGTCAAACAAAACAGCTGGTGTCAAACTTCCAGTCCAAGTGCTTCCAAAACTCTTGAATTGCTGACCTACCCCCTCAGCCCCCTCTCACCTGTCAGTGTTGACAACTGCATCCACTTCAGGGATGTTGGCTTTATGGGAGATTGCACTCAGCTCATTCAGCTCCTGGCTGTTCAAAAGGAGATACTTGTTCCTAAAGCAAGACAGTGGGGGAGGAGGGGAGAAAGGCAGGATGAATTCAAGAGGCAAAAATGCAATTCCATGAAAAGCAGAGCCACAGGCCTCCAAGGGAATGGGCAAGCTGCTTTCTCCTGGCTGCTCCTCACAGCATTCCCACTCTGCTCCCTGTACCAGGCCAGCCAGCTGCAGCCTGGCAACACCTCCTCCAAAATTTACCAAATGCCACTTCCAGCACTGACCAGCTTTGAGATGATGGTTCTTTGCTGACTTGTTTGGGATCTTATGGTTTATAAATATTTAACTCTGGATAATGCTCATTAAAAAAAAAAATCTTAGCAACATTTTGCTGAATTTCAGATGAAAATAAATATTAAATAGCAAACTTTTTCACAGTTTCCTGAAGTTTTTCTCCACCCTATAGTGATTGCTCTTAAAGCTCTTTCTAAGTAAGAAAGCCAAAACTGCAAAAAAGGACTCAGTCATCCTGGCATTTTATTGTCTGAACAAACTTTACCCTGGAAATCTTTTAAAACATAATGAAATGTAAAGATCCAAATAAAAATGGATATAAGCCCCAGGAATGTATGTGAATTTTTTACCAAATACTGAACTTTTCATAATGAAAATAAATTATTTTTTCTGTAAAGTGACCTAAATGCAGAATAAATTTGGCAGAGTAGAAATGCACTCCAGGGGCTCCCTTTGCCCAATGGCACTGTGCTCCCTGAGAGTCTTTCTGCTTCCAAGTGTTCAAAATCAGAGAGCAAAGATTTCTTTTCAGGAAAGCTCAGGGAGCAGAGGATGCAGTGCTGAGTGTGAGGTTCCTTCTTGCTTCCAGCACTGTCATCAGGTTAGTGCTCACTGAGGCTCTTGTGTAAAGCTTCCTTTGATGTGGATTGAACAGCTTTCTGCAATAAGAACAGAGCCCTTCTCTCCCTGAAATAAACAGTTCTGCAAGTCTGGTTTGGACACAATTTCACTGAATTAATACCAGCATACAAGTACTTTGCTCTCATCTTGTCCTCAGTTAACTCAGCTTATCTGTGATTTCACAGAAAGTTCATGTAATTATTTAAACCCCCCAAACAGATTCCACACATTCCACTTGCTCAAATGTTACAGCTGGGAGCTATTTTCTGTTCAAACAAGCCTGAGATCTTTGTAGCAGTCACTTAAGTAATAACCTCACCTGTAGAGATTTTATTGGAAAACCTGTAGCAATTCCCAGACAAACAATGTCTTGCACGAAGGATTTACAAAAGGTCAGCATTCCCCTGTCTGTGTCCAGCAGCTCCCCATTCTCAAAGCTAATAATCCACTATCAAAAAGGCTGATGTTTGAAATCTATCCAGCCTGCACAAAGATACCAGCCTGGCTCTAGAGTGAGCAGCACCTGAAGTGCAACATGTCTCTAACACAGGGGTTTGTAAGAAGTGGACACCATCTCCCACAGGACACTGATGGAATGCAGGATGCAATTCCACGAGTCACAAACTCCTCTGTACCAGCAGCACAGCATTAAATAACCCCAAACTAACTGCACCACCCCTCCAACTATTCCAGCAGACCCAAGTTTTCCTAAGGATGCCTTTTGAAGGCAGACAGAAGCTTTCTTCCTATTTCCCTGCCTCACTGTCAGCTCTCAGTAGAAGGCAAAAAAGAGGAAAGCTGCCTCCTTATTCCTTCAACCAGAAGTGTTAACTCATCCTGTACATGTTTCAGCTCATCTCAACACGAGACAAAATGGGCTGGGTTTAACCACACCAGACATATTCAGACATGCCCACCACAGAGCAAATTCTTAGGCTGTTTCAGCAAGAGCTGAAAGGAACATGAAGTCTAGGGACAGTACCACAAGCAGGCAAACAGCACCAAGCCACAACCCACCACAGCTTCTCATACTCACTCATGGTGGTCACTGAAGCTCTGAAGAAGCCTCAAGAATTGTATCTTTAAAGTAATGTCCTAAAAGGAGACAAGAAAGTTAAAAAAACCATTATTGCTTTAGTATTTTTGGCTATCATTAGTTACCAAGCTGGCATGAAACAGCTGAATGGAAAACCTTTCTAAATCAAACCCCTTTGGACAGCAGAGCAAGTACTTGAATAAATGGAGAGGCTCCACTCCCAAAATAGAAGTGGAGATTGCCTCCAAGCCTATGCACATAACAGGTAATAATTCCTTCCCACTGCAAAGGCAAAAAAAGCTTAGAATTGTACTGATCAAATCAGAAAGTGTAGGTTTGGAAAGATAAAAAATATAGAGTCCAGCACAAAAACCCAACCCCACCCCCAAACCTAACTGTGGTACAGTTTGTGCCTCTCCTAGGTATCATTTCTTTCAGTTTTGGTTGTCTTTTACCTCTGGCCTCCAGGGTCCAGAAATTTACTCCTTTCTCAGTTCCCAAAATGGACATGTTCCTTAAAATCAACAAACAAACTAGGAGAGTGGGGAGAGGCTACATTGGCCCTGCTAAATTGCTAGCATGAGCCAAAGATAAACTTTAGTGAAATCAATAATCCCCCAAAATCTGAATGCCACCACATCTCAAGTCACTGATTATGCAAACAGCCAGTTACTCAGCACAGCTCCTCAGAATTGTGTGCCAGGATGAGAATCCAGTGCAGAATTCCCCAAGTTTCTCACCGGGCTGCAATCACAGTTCTGGTTGTGTCCATGCAGAACCAGGGCCGAGGCTGAGTGCTTCCTCCAGATGAGTTTGTCAAACAGGTTATTGAGGCCAGGAATGAGTCTGAACTCTGCTATCATTTTATGAACCTGGGGAACAAGAGAGGTACAGACACATCAGCTCCAGCCTCAAACACAGATTTAATGTAGTCTGCAAACAGATGGGCACAATGATGTCATTCTCTGACAAAAGGATGTGGATTCTTCTCTCAAACAGCAAGTGTTTGTGTTAACCACAGTGCAGCAGTTTCCATTTGGTGGACATGGATAGAAAACAGACACTTTGGGATAAAGCTCTTCACCAGTGCTTCAGTTAACCACTGTGCCTCTGGAAGCAGCTTTGGGCATCAGGACATCACTTTCAGCACACCAAAAATGCATCTGCACCAAGCAGCTGAGCTGGGGATGCTCTGCAGCCACTCAAGCCCTGAGTGTCCTTTCCCCCTCCAGGCTCTGCTGCAGCTCAGGCAGGCCTCTGATGACAACAAACCCCATCAATATCAGCTTTGTTCAGGTGGCCTGGGCAGGAATCCTGAGCAGAGTCCAGCAGTAACACAACCACATCACACATTTCCTTCAGGTTAAAGAGAAGCTGAACTTTAGAAAAAAACATGTTAAATTGCTCGGGTTCATTTATCAGTCTGCCTGGTACATCCCTTTTATTCATATAAAAAAGCTAATAATTTGGTGTGAACAGGTGTTTAATACCTTCAGTCCAAGCTGGGATACTTTTGATGTAAGGAACTTAGAAGATGAGAACTAAGGGAAATATGAAGTGGGATTCTTATCAGCTGTAGGCCTAGGACAAGCATTATTCCTTGGGACATGGTTACAAATGAAAACCACATGACTGGAATGTCCAACATTCTGCAAAAATTAAGTGCCCAATGAATGCATATGTTCCTTAAAATCAACAAACAAAATCACTTAAAAACACCCCAGGTTGTCCCAAGATCTAGAACTGTAAGCAGCAGCATTTCAAGCAGATCAATCTACTTTGTTCTATTTACTCAAATACCTGAATGAATCAAGACATCTGAAGCTGATGCTCTTTTACAGGTTTTAGTTCTAGTTTGCAGCACAGCTGATGGCGTTTTGCACTTCTCTGGGCTGTAGCCACCAGCTGTCTCACCTTTATGGAAATCATTCTTGCTGGTGGACGCCTCAAATACACACCTGAGGAACATCCAGCTCCTCCCCACCCCACCCACACTGCCCTGCCAGACTGCTGAGCTTGGAGTCTTCTGCTGCTCCAGTATTTTGAAACACTCTTGGACACTCTGGTTTGTCACAAAATCAGCTCTGAGGAATCTCTCTGGACAGTGCTCCCTGTCATGCCCCTGCCCTGTCCCTCCATGGCACAGTCATGGCAGGAGGAAGCATGAGCTGCCTGCAGGAGCCTCAAGCCTCACTACAGAACTCTCTACACTCACTTTTAACTTCTGAATCTGCTCCTTTCCAAATGACTCAGTTTCAAATCAGAGCAGTTTAGTTTGCTCAGCTCTGGATTCTCACCTGACCGAGCTCCTCAGTCACGTCACTGCCCCTGCACCACTCCCTCTCCCAGAGCCCAAGCTCATTACAATCACTCTGCCTGGGGATGCCAAGACAATCCCTGCTCTATATTCAACCTTCAAGCTACTTTGGCTTTTTCCTGCTGCCATCCAGCTTCACAGGAGTAGCTCTGTTGCTTTCTCAACACTAAAGCTGTCTCTGCTAAGCTGAGTTTGTGTGTGCAGTGTGGCTCCCTACAGCAGGAACAAGGAATCAGTTGATGGCTCTTCACCACAAAACATACATGCAGGACAGCTAGAAAAAATACATAAGGAGAGTAATTTGGGTGTGACCATAATGAGAAGGCAGCAGAGGCCCAGATCTGCAGAGAAACATCACTTATTCCCAAGGGTGAGATCATCCCCAACATGGCAACAGGAGGAGCCAAGTCACTGCTACCACAGTTATCAATTTATGCAAATTAGCCAGCAATCAAGCTTAAACCAAGGATTCAGAGACTCATCTGGGGACAGGTTGAGTTTGGGAGGCTGCACCTTGCTTCAAGCAAATGCCAGACCATTATGTCAATTATTACAGCAGACTGAAGCAGGTTTGTGATGCCCTTAATAAAATTCTATGCAAAACTAATCCAATCTAAAACCAGCAAGTCCTTTGCCTGCTCCAACTGGTACCACAGATCCTGTGCTTTTATTCCTTCACAGAAAAGAGACACCAAAAAGCAGCTGAAAAGATCAAAATGCTTGTCTGAGGGTGCTGTTGTACCCTGCTGTGCCTGCATTCCAGAGCTTCCCATGGAGAACAGCTCAGCTCCACTCCTTCCCCTGCCTGGCCCTCAGGAAGGGCAGGGGATTCACATCTGCCACACAAGTCATATGCAGATTAAGGAATGAAGGATGCAGCATGTGTTTTAAAGGCAGAGGACTTCACAAAGCAAAACAAAAGGACAAAAAAAACCCAAACCAACTCCCCTGGAAACAAACAAACAAAACCCAAACAAACTAAAAACTTTCTAAAACAAACAAACAAAAAAACCCTGGCTCTGGACAAGAAATGTCTGGCAATGCAGTAACTCAAATCCTCCAAGAATTCAACTCCAGTCCTGAACCAGTCCTGGGAAGAAGTGAACTGAAGGGCACTTTTATCCTTAGCTTCCCCATCTGCATAGGGGCAGAAATAGCAGATGAAGGATAAGAGTTGTGTTCCCAGGAAATTAAAACATAAATTCATCTTCAAAGCTAGCTGCTTCAGCAGCAGATTTTTTGCCTTGTCACATTTGACAGGAACACACCAAGAGTGACCCAGGGAGGGAAGGAATCCAGCACCTCCAGCTCCCTCCAGCAGCAGCACGATGAGTGCAGGCTACAAGCAGTTTCTGCAGTATCTATAAACCTGCATTCCTGTGGGGAACTCAGGCAGGGGTGAATTATCTGCCTTGATACAATGGAAAAGAAAAAGTTCCTCCCAATAGATCCATGTTCTGGTAGTTTCAGTTATGTTTTCGGCTTTGTTTACATTTTATTTCAGGCCTAACAGAAGCAGCACTTCTAAAAGGAATGACAACATGATTAGGAGTTGTTTAGGGTAGTGACTGTGATTTCTGCAAGAATTACTGGTTCCCTCTGCTTCCTCTTATGCAGAATCTGCTTCTTTTAATGCTTATTATCCCAAAATCCCAGGATGGTTTGAGATGGAAGGGATGCTAAAGCCCATCTCATTCCCCTGCCACGGGCAGGGACACCTTCCACCAGAGCAGGCTGCTCCAAGCCCCAGCCTTGAACACTCCAGGGATGGGAAGTCCACAAGCTCTGCTGTAGGTTCAGAGGGAACAGGTCAGTTATGTTTGGGACTGAGCTACAACTACACCTGTATTCAAATTAAGAAATTTAGGAGATTGCCCTGGGGAGTGTTGTAACCCTGGGAGGTTACTACCAGAGAACAAAATACTCCAGATAAATGTGCTCCAATCTCTGCCCACAACACAGCCTCTCCTGCCCAATACAACAGCCTTTCAACTCACACCAGTTTGGCCTCCCAGTGTCCAGGACATCTGAATGCCCCTGCTATCCCAAGCTCTGCTGAGCTGAGCAGGCTGCCAAAGCTGGGAACAAGGATTGCTTTGCTTTTCCCTTCACAACCTGCTTTTGACCCATTTAAATCAGACCCCAGTTGAGCTGCAGTGACTGCTTCTTCGTAAGCCTAGCTGAGGCAGGGAAATTATTTTTTTCAGAAGGAAGAAAGGCAAAGGAACAGATGAGAGGGATTTCCAGGCAGTGACCAGTGCAGGCAGCACTGAAGTGCATCCTCCCAGCTGGGAGTTTAACAGCATGCTCACACTTTGCCAAGTCATGGCAATATGCTGCAAGAATCATCCAGAGTGTTTCTAAAAGTGAAACAGCCAAAGCAGGGGAAGGCCTGAAGGGGCTCCATCCAAACTCCACCAGGAGGGGGGAGAACACCTGACTGCAGCAGCTCCTGCAGCACCCAGGTAGCCACACAATTCCTCACACAGGAGGCAGGGCAGAGCTCTGCAGAGCAGTGTGTGACCAGCCCTGCCTGAGCTGCTCCCAGTGAAACACTGCCTGTTTTCTGGGCAGGGCTGCCAGGATGGGAGTGCCCAGCTTTGTACCCTGAGCTTTGCCCTGCCGTTCCTGTGTCCACCACCTCAGCCATGAGCACTCAGGTTTAAAGAGAAACCAGCTGGGAGTGTGAGCATCCACTGGGGCTCACCTGATTCCTCTGCCTGCCCATGAGCAGCACACAGAGAACATAGAGCACCTCCAGCTTGTACATGATCTCGTGCATGATCTTCATGGACTGGGGCAGCTGTGTCCTTGTGGAGGTGTTGGCCAGTCCACTCTCATCTGAAGACTCTGAAAAACATGGCAAAGATGTGAGATTGAGGCAGCTTCAATAGGAAAGGATTTGTTACAGTTGTTACTTTTACACTGAACACTGCAGATGCAGGAGCAGCACATCTGGAATTTTCTTCTTAGCTAAAAATAGTGATGTGCAGCAAATAACCAATCTGAATTACATGCTAGAGAAAAAACATAGCTGAAATTTAGAGGAGATAAAATCAGTTTTTAAAATTCTTTTTCCATAATGAACTAAATGACAGCCTCTCCCTAAAATAAGTAGGCTCACCTAAATAAATTGATAACTACTGCACCAGGACATGGCAGAAAGGTAATAAAAGTAGATGGGAGATTATCAGAAGCACTTATTATTAAATCTACTTTCATTTCATACCTCAATACCAGTATTCTTAGGCCACAGTTAAATAAATCTCATAACTTTATAGATAATTATTGCTAAGAGCAGAAACAGAAGTACAAAGTACTTTGATTCTACCACTGTATTTTTGTCATACCAAAGGGTGAAGAAACAAACGACACGTGCTCCAAAGCATTTTCCTAAGGTTGTATTGACACTTCCACTGGAACCATTATTTTTTTCCAATTAACTTCTTTAATTTAGCTGGAACTACCTTTCCTTTTTAAGAAGGGGTCACTTGCTTTGTGTGAAACATTTGAACCCGAAGTCATGAGCCAAAGTCTTAGAGAAAACGCTGGTGAAGCCACTTACCTCAGGAGGATTATTTTAATCACTCCAGAGGAGGTTAGGGCTGAGGATGCACAGCTTTTCAGCGTTAACCAGGCATGCAAAGGGCACACATTGCTGGAGGATCTCTCCTTTGGCTAATTTTAATTCAGTAAAAAAATCACTGCTACATGAGAACAAAACAGGAGTCAGACCTAAATGCTGATATGTGAGTCCTCCACACAACAGAAGGGGAATCAGGAGCAGAAGAAAGGAAAAGCAGCACGTGGCAAACCCCGGGAAAGGTTAAGACACGCAGCAGCTGCTGGTGGGGGAGGGATGCAAGGCAGGTACCTGTACTGCTCTGCTCTGCCTCTTCATTTGCCACTCTCATCAGTGCATCCAGCACCAGGGCATTGTCCAGCCAGGTGTACCACTCCTCCAGCTCCTGCAGGAAGCTGGAGGTCCCTGTTGTTTCAGACACCTTCCGTGTGGCCAGTTTGCACAACCGCTCGATGAAGCCTGGGATATTCAGAAGTGTAGCTAAAAAAAAAGAGAAATCAGTTTATTACAATTTAAGATCACCACAAGGTAGCAGCATTTCTGCTTTAGGAATACAGAAGTGTATTGTTAAAAAGATCTGATGATTGAAGAATTCAGTGCACTCTCCTGTTAAGGACTGGAAGAGAGCATCCATACCCCAGGAATAATTCAGTGTTGTTCTCCAGTCCTATCAAGGAACTGATCTGGCTGAAAACTAAGCTGGCACAAATACAGCAGCAGCCTTTGGAAAGGGCAGCTCCACCTCCCTTCTCCTCCTTCATTTTCCCTCCTGTGGTGTTTAGTGACTGAACTGCAGCAGTGGGGAGGGAAGCTGACAGCTTTTCAAGTACTAGGTTCCTAAATTAGCTCCTCATGGAGCAAACCAGGTGAGAACACACCACAGCAGCCCCAGGTGTGAGGGTTTTAACTGTGAAACAGCACCTCAGAAAGAGCAGTGCAAGGACAGAAGTCACTGCTCTGCAAAATGTTTAGGGAGGTGCATTTTGCCCTGAAGAATAACTTAATTACAGGACCTGTTTAATAAAGATACATGGCTAAGGCATCACTTGGCACTTGCAGGGGCAAGGAGAAAAGGGCAAAGAATTTGGCCATGAACATTACATGAGAGAGCTGCACCTCTGAAAGAACAGGCTCCCTGGTAAAAAATTTAAATGGAATATACTGTACAGCCTTAGACTCAGTATCTGTGCCCATAAAAAATGATTAGTTAAACATTTGTTTGGCATGGGCCTACACAACTGTCTGCTTCAGAAGTCCAAAAGCTTTTCAGCACAGTAAGAGCTGAAAACAGTAGATTCTACATCTGATGATACTTTAACTTTTTCAAGTCCTACTCATCCTTCTAGGCAAGACTTTTGCACTGAGAACTATTCAGTAAAATAAGGAAAGCTGCACTTTGCCCAAAGTTTAGGTTGAGATCAGCCTCACAGATTTCCAAGGCTGGTTTGGTAACACTGGGCAACATTAATATTAAACACACTTCTCTTTTTGATAAAGACAAGACATCCTGTTCAGGACAGCATCAGATAAAATCAGAAAAGGAACTGCTCCAACAGCAACCTCACTGCAGGCAGCTTTAGTTCAGGAATTCATATTTTATGGAGGACACAATTATTGAGAGCTGCTAATGGGAAGTCCATGGATGTGGCTGAGGCACAGAAAACAAATCCAATTATTTTAAGCCACTCAGAGAGTGCTCAAATGACAGAAATTAACCCACCTAACTAGCAACACCACCTGAAACCAAAAACTACAAAGTGTCACCAACAGGAAACAATCTGAGGGGAGTGAATCAAGAAAAATGCTTTTATGACACAACACTTCCACTGTCTTTCAGAAACATAACACTGTGTGACAGTGAGAAGAGGAAAACTTTATACATTGCTGAGATTATTCTGATTTGTTGACAGCACAACAATTACCTTGATTGATTTCAGCTCGGGAAGGGCCCAAGTTTTTTTTCTGCTGGGCATTTTTGGCCAGCAGTGTGTGCTTGTCATCACTGCCCGTGTCGAGCTCCGAGATGGTGACAGCCAGGATCCTGCAGAAGTTGGCCAGCTGCTGCTGGTCAAAGCTGGACACCAGGCTGGCCAGGTTGGGAATATCATCCAGCTGGATCATTTCCTGCAGGAGAACACCAGCTCAGTCACATGTGATGGTCAGTAAGTGAACACAGGCAGATCCCCACTGTTAGCTGGGGTTTACAACTCTTGTCAGGCTTAGCAATTTCAAAAGTACAGATATCCGTATCTTAACTACTATTTTTAGATTTACAAAAAATTTGGGGGCCTTTTTAAACTAAAAACCACTCAAAAACACAACCTAATTTAATACATAAATTATGGTTAGGTATTAGAAGTTTCAATTCTATTTTCCAATCCTGTCTTTTCTTTGAAAATCACAGGTAAGGACTTCTAAACTACTTCTCAGTCTTTTCATCAGAAGTTCTTTTTTAACAAAAAGATGTTGAAAACAGCTTTCAGAAAAAAAGCCATTTTTGTTCAGATAAACTAAGCTTGTTTCCTATTTCAGGAAGAACAGCAACCTCAATCTTATTTTAAATAATAAAGTGTCAGGTTACAGACTCCTGGCCTTCTCCACAAAATGTACACAGACCTTTTCCTATCAAGGTTTTCCCAAGGCTACACCTCGAGTATTTTACTTGCAGCACATCAGGGCATTGAGCTGCAGTGATGCTGGTACCTAAGTTCAAGAACCAGGTTTGTGCAGAAGATTTAAGTGCCCTGTGTCCCCAGCCCACAACTTGTCAGAGAGGTGTCAAATGCCCAGGAACACACAGCAAGCCTCCCAGATGTGAGGAAGACAAGTAAAGCATGTGAAATACAATCAGCAGGCAAGAATGAAAACTGAATTTATATGAGGTTCATCTCCTTAATTTGTAATATTGGCTGTTCTTTAATGACAGTGAGGTACTGAGATCATGGGGTCTCAGCTCCCATCACTCTCTGAACTGGGTAAAAGCACTGCAAGTATGGAACCACATGAATATTTTGGCTTCTTTATGAGAAGTGATTGAAGTTAATTATCACTATGAACAGGCAGGTTTCAAATAAGCTACCAGAAGTGAGAATGGCAGCTTAGAGAACTATCCTCAGCAACTCTTCAAAGAAATAGCTGTCCCTCCTCGTCTGGGCTGAAAAGCCATACAAATGACATGAAAAAAGCAGTAACCAACCTTTTTAACTCCCAGGATATCTTCAATCAGCGTTGCAGTTTGCAGGAATGTCTTTTTGTTTGTCATCAGTGTAAACAGGAACAACACAAAGTCGTTTCTCTCTGCCAGCCGCCTTGTGACTCCTTCTGTCTGCAAGTGAGCACACACAGAGGCAGTGAGAGCCCACCACAAGGCACAGCAATGCAGGACAGCCCTGGAGATGATGGGTGCTGAGCCAGCTGCTCCTGAAACCAGGGAACGTTGGGTTTGTGGCAACCAAAACCAGCCCCAGTCCTTGTTTGAAGTCAATGCCGCCAGGATGAGAGGCTCCACCTCGAGGCAGTTTTTCCCTGTCTGAATCTAAAGCCTGCCTGCCTGCCTGGGCACACAGCACAGGGCCTGGCTCTGCTCTGCCATTCAAGCTGTGAGCAGCTCCATGCCATGGTCTGCACACACAGCAGCTCCCAAAGCTCAGAGTGCTCTGGCTGAGCAACCCGGATCAAGCACTGGCCTCAATGGATGGGCTGACGAATGCCAAAGTCAGGCTGAGGCATGAAAACCCAAGTTTAAGGTTGCCTTTCATGCTCTGAGTTCTGCCAGGATTTACTGGAACTCACAACATCATCCTCAGTGCTTGCAAAACTGTCTTATCCATGACTGACACATTCCCAGTGCTAGCAGAGAGAATTTCCCAATAGTTACAGATAAGCACAAAATCAGCTAATATTGCCCACAGACCATTTCTGTGATCCTGGACACTTCTCATCCAATCCCAGCAGTAATACCAAAGTGAATTAAAACAGAGCAGCTAGTCTAGAAATTGCAAACTTGGTTTTTAGCATATCATCCTAGTCTCAGTTTGCAAAAGCTGCATTACCTGCAGTTAAAAAAATAAATCATCCAAGCCAAGGAAAAAGTGTTCCCTCTCTTCCCTCTCCCATGTGTACACAGATCCTTATCAGTGAGACATGATCTAGTAAGACTCAAACTCTGGAGATTAAGACTGATGTTTTTGGAAGAGCTCCAAGCCACTAACTGGCTCTTTTTTAAATTTTTGTTAAACAGTGTTCCCTAGGTTATGGCATAATGAGGTGTGTGATGAAGTAAACAATCCTGAGGATGTTCCCTGCACG
Organism: Cettia cetti; assembly: GCA_013401135.1. Taxonomy (NCBI): domain Eukaryota; kingdom Metazoa; phylum Chordata; class Aves; order Passeriformes; family Sylviidae; genus Cettia; species Cettia cetti. Next base: position 25,130 of record VZUI01028323.1, read on the forward strand.
CATAATCTGAGGCCTTTGCTTTCAGCTTCAGGATTTTAATGACGAGGTATTTCCAGAGAACTTTATCCCAGCACCTTCCTTTGCACTGATCTGCCACGACTGAACAGAAATCCAGCACATGGAGTTGCAGGATCAAATTTAAAACCCTTTGCCAGCCAATTTCAAACAGGACCAGCTGTAGCTGGGCTTAGCAGGCATCCACTCCCAGCTTCAGATTTTAAGCTGGAACATAACAGAGGCTGGCACAGTTTTCCTATGAAAACACAGAGACAGAAAGATCCAAACAAGGGAACTTAAGTTTGACAATGTGGTTCAGAAAACAAATTATTTGAGCAACACATCAAAATACAGAGTGATCCTGTATTTAACTGAAGGAATTTTAATATAAAGCTTCAGAGCAAGTTTAAATTACACTTAAAAGAGTCTGTTTGTTGTGTTAACAAGTAGCAGATGTAAAAAGTGACCAGAAGAGTTGTACTTACACATATACAGGTGTTGTACAGTATGCTTAAACAGTCCTTGATGAGGTCATCACTTACTGCAAAGGAGAGAGCAGAGAGTCAGCAGCCATTCCCTGCCAAGGAGGGACATGGAGAGCTAAGGGATGGGTGACAATTTCAGGCTGCCAGCTCAGAGCATGCATGCAAATGGGATAGAAGCCACAAGAAACAATCTACACCCAACCTGTTCACATGCTAAATTATTTTTGTGTGGGGGAAACAAATGACAGTTCATGCAGTTTTCTCCACTGGAAACTCATGCTTGTTATCTCAGCACCTGGACTTCATAGAAAAACTTTCAATCTGCTTTACTGCAGCCTTTTAATATTGAAAGCATGTTTTCAGTACAGACCTTCAATTGCTTAAAGCTTCAGTTCAAGTCACTTCACCTTTGAAGTTCCCTGGCTGGAGGGCGCAGGGTACACCACGACAATCCCTTCCCTCAGCAGGGCTCAGGGAACCAGCAGAATCCCAAACAGGGGAAATGAAAACACTGCAGCCAAGCTGTTCCAGCAGGAAAGCTGAGCTGCAGCCACTGCCTCCCCTCCTTACAGCAATGTGGAAATGAGCAGTCACGTAACAAAAAGCATGCTGTTTTCCTGAGCTGCTCATCTCACAATCTCTGTAGCTCCCATTACATAAACAATGTTTTGTGGCTTATTATTAATAATTTTTCACTGTAGCTGTAGCCACAGGAACAATAAAGAGTTTCCACTGATTGCAGATTTAGTGCTTTGAGTCAAGTGTGTTGTGCTGAGTGCGTGAATCTCCAGAACTGTGCCAGAAACAGGTGACTCCCAAATCCCAGCACGAATCAGTACCACAGAGAACAAAGAAACCAATGATTCACTCCTAAATGAATCAACAGGAAATTGCTGGGATGGAAAGAGAATAACAGAAAAATAGAACCATTTCTGTCTGAAACAGGCAAAATTGGGGAAAAGAAAGAGAGACAAACCACCTATTTACTTACTTTTCTGCTTCTTTTTCTGTGTAATAAGAGTTGGTCTCATGAGAATTTCTACTAAAAGCTGTAAAAATAAGATGAAGAATTAAGGGAATGATCACTGAGATGCAAATAATCAATTAATTTGTCAGTGACAAACCCAAACCTGTCTCTGCTGAACTCAAAGAGGTGAAGAATGATGGCTCTACAATCAAACCTCTGCACTGGTGTCAAAATCACATTGACAAATAATAATTGCATTTACCCTGAAGAAACAGTAAGAGCTGTACAAAATAACCTCCCATTGGTAAGTTTTAAAGAATTTGAGCTTGCAAGGAATGTAATTTCACATGCCTCCAGATAACATCAAAGATGGTGATCACACATCTCTTAAAATAAAGAATCTTTAGCAATAATCTGCAAAGAGATGCAAATTTTGCAAAGGCTTTCCCTAAATCTTGCTGGGCTTCAAAAACATTTCAGGTCCAGGTGGAGTTTAGCAGCTCCAGATTTTATCTCAGCACCAAAAAGCCACTGCTTGTGTACAAAACCCTGTATGTATATTTATACTTCTATTTGAGGAATGTAACAATCAGGTTTTCAAGACCAGGTGTGTGGTTCTGACTGATGTGGAACTGATCTTTAGTTGCTCTAGGCTGTACCACTGGTTTTGCTTAAAACATCTGAAAAAACAGCACTTAATTTAAAAATGAAAGCTGGAACAGGAGGAACTGATGACTTCTGCAAGAACCACTGCAAATGCTGCTGGTTTTAAAATTCAGATGAGAATTATTATCAGCAATGCAGGCATCACCCAGTCAGTGCCAACTCAAAAAATACCTATTTAAGAGTTTACAACCTGATCTATTGGGCCCATCTTAATGTTACTTTTCTCTTAATGAACTACTGATCCAGACACAGAGGAAACCACCTGACATCACTGGAGGCTGCATTAAAAGCACTGACAAATAAATAAACAAATAGGCAACTTTAAAGAAGAATATAAATTTTCTAGTAATATTTGTGGTTGTAGCATTAATAGGGTAGAGAAAAAATGACTGCAGTAATACAGATCTCATATTAATGGCTTGTGTTTTAGGAGGAGAATGCACACCTCAAAGTTTGGGGGATTTTTTGCCTCTCACCAGAGGCAGAAAGAGGATTATAAGACCACGTTTCTTGGGATGGGGTTACAATCAGGCATAAAATCCATGAGGTTTATATATTTGCACTCCCAGGTCTTGTTTTACATGGATTCATTATAAAGGGAGAGCCCACCAAGCAGGCTTTGTTCTTCCCCTATGTCAGAACCAAAAAACAGTTTAACTTACAAACATTGTAACCTAGAGAATACTCTGCCAACAGAGTGTCCTCCAAAGCTACTCACGTTCCACAGCTCGAAATATTGCAACATAAAATCAGCACATGGCACACACAGCATCAGCAGATCAAACTTCTTCCCCTTCAAATCCTGGAGCAGGATTTTTGGAAACACACAGCACTGGCTTCCATCACTGCCTTCAAACACATAAACCCACCTCTACTGGCCAAATCTGTGACCATAGCACCAGCTAATTACAGTGGAGCTGATATCCACCATCTCCAGCCCAAGGGGAGAAAAACCACCAAGCCCAAATCAACCAAACCAAACAAACAATTTTCCCAAACACACAGAGATTCTGTGCACTATGTTAAGATCATTTCTACAGAAGTACTTTAAAAACAAGGGAAATTTAAAACATTTTCATAGTGCTCTCATTTGCTTGGGTAGCTGAAGGCTTTTGTCCTCAACTGACAGCAGCAACTAAACCAGTGCTCACTTCAACACAACATAAACAGCAGCTTGAAGTAAAAACAAGCTAAGTGTGACAAGAAATAAACAGCAGAATCTGTTTAGTTAAACTAAATAAAAAGGACTGTCAACTAATTCACTGGAAAATAGAAATGATACATTTCTAATGAAAGCCAAGCCAGAGTCAGGCACCATAAAACTGAGCAAATGGGTATTTGTGCAATGTAGAATTAAAGCAAATAAACAGAATTATAAATTACCAGGATGCCCAAAGAAACCATCCAGTCCCACTTAAAAACCTTGCCACAGATGAAGCAATAACCACAGACAAGAGCCCTGGTGTGCTTAAACTGCCAGGGATCCCCCAGGGTTAAGTGAAATTCTCACTGCTCCAATGGCAATTGTGTTTTATCTCACAACCAGGAATCATTTGAAAATGTCTTCATTCACAACTAAAGGTCTAATCTTTTTTAAGGTAAAAACAAACTGACTAAAGAAATAGCCAACTATTCTATATCATGTAAGAACAAAACACCTCACTTTGGATGTAATATCTTGAAAAACACACCCTTTTCCTATTTTGATTAACAGGAAGTGGCACAATTCTAATGTTTAACATCAAATTGGTATAGTCATTCTGTAGCTTGCATTTAGAAGCTTCCAAGACCTCACTGAAGAGTTTTTTCAATGGGATGATTATCATGCAGATCTTTTGATACTGAAAAAACAAACTTACATCGACTCCTCCAAACAAGTCAAAGGTGTATGTGTTTGGGAAACTGGACTCTTGAGCAGCTTTTCTGTCTTCTGTGACATAAACCATGGCTTCCATCGAAAGGAGTGGAGAAATTTCCTGCATGTAGGGAAAAAATAAAGAGATGGCTCAAAAAAACCCCCTATTTATCAGTATAAACACAATTATCTCCCACTGTCTGTGGACTAATCACTACCTGCATCCCCAGCTCTTACTTACCAGCCAATTTCGGCCAGATACCATCATGCAGACAGCTTAAAAATTATTAGAGCATGATCACAGTAGACTTTAAAGAAAGCCACAACAAAATTATCTCAAGCTTTAGGAAGAAGGGTGCAGCCAGTACCTTTAGGATGCTTTGGCACTGGGAGAAGTCGCTGTTTGGGTGGCTGTGCTCATACAGCTTCTGCAACAGCAAGGGGATCCCATTCCATTTTGCTTGTTTATCTCTCTCCTTCAACAAGGCCTCTGTGATCTGCAATGAAGATAGAATGTGATTCCCACAACCAGGAAAATAACCTTATCACCTTCCTGGAAAAAGAGCTTACAAAATCCAGTGCCTTTTTCCATGCAGCAATTTATCCAGGACAGGTAGCTGCAGAATTTTATAGATGCAAAGTATCTTAAGCAGCACGAGGCTTAAAGCAGATGTCATTTAGAGTACATAATCTCATTCTGTACTTTTCTATTGATTGTGTATTTTTAAATGGGAACACATTAGCCTCTAGACAATTCCATTAGCAGGACTGCAGTTGACAGGTCAGTGAAGGAGGAAATGGGTGCCCTGACACTATCTCAAATTACACTGGCCTAAGATGTAGGATGCAGAGGATGGAAAGGCTTCATTACTTGATGCATTCAGCCAGAAAAGAGTATTTCCTCAGCCAAGTCCCTGGAGTTATTATTGGTCACAGCAATGACCCAAACCAGGAAGATTTACAAGCAGGAACATATCAAAGACAGAGAGAAAATTCCCTCTGCAGTTTTGGGCTGGTTGTAAATGGAGATCACCAACTAAATCAGCAGAACAACAAGGCTGGCATTATCCTGAAAAATAGGCTGCAACCACAAAAAAGAACACTTGGCATTTGCTACAACAGCTGTCCAAACTTTCTTCAATGCTCCTCCTTTTCCCCTAAAGTAAAAAAAAAAAAAACAAACCTTAATATCCATCACTGTGTTTAACACCTAAAAAAAAGGTAGCAGCACAAGACTAAAATATTCTGCTTAAAATCCCACAAAAGATATTTTGAAGCCTTCCAGCTTAATGCCAGGAGATTTGTCAAGGAGGAGCTTAGGACATTCAATTAAAATCCACCATCCAGTCAATGCTGACCAAACTTTAACTCTTTTCTTCTCTGATACTTCAGAGGTAGCTACACCAACCCCAACACAAGAATTGTCCTTGTGCACAGGAGAAGGTAAAGCAGACAACAATTCCAGCAGGATTTTTGGCTGGGCTTACAAATGTTTTATGTGCCCTCCAAATAAAAACAACAAAATAAAGAAAACCCCAATCTTCTGGTCAGCACCTCAAGGCAAACCTTAGAAAACAGAATCTCCTGAGCTGAAGAGACCCCCAGGATCACCCAGCCCAGCCCCTGTCCCTGCACAGAGCCCCAACAACCCCACCCTGGCACCCCTGGAGCGCTGTCCAAAGGCTCCTGGAGCTCTGGCAGCCTCGGGGCCGGGACCATTCCCTGGGGAGCCTGGGCACTGCCAGCCCCCAATGGGGAACAAACCTTTCCCTGATACCCAGCCTGGCCCCCCCTGACACATTTGTGGGTTTGCTCTCAGTCCCAGGCCTAAACCCTGCTAAGCTGCTCTCATTCTGCACCTCCCTGTGGTTAAGTGACATTTCCCTCCCACCTGCTTAAATCTTGCTTCTTATTCTTTCAGCCAAGACATCATTCTCAGATTCATCTCAGTGCACAATTCCAAAGGGCCATTCAATTCCTGATTAGACAATTATATGCAAATACAGTCAAACTTCTGACTGAGAATTTAACCCTTTTCTCTGCTTGTTATACAGGAAGACCAGAAAACTGATTCAAGCTGAGAACTCAGCCTGGCAATGTAGCTAATGTGGGTCCTCATCCTCTTTGTAAGATTCCCAAGTACTTAGGATTCTTTTCCTGATGAAATACCTAAATTTTTAGGTAAACAAGAACTTGAAGGGTCTTGAAGTATCAGCTTTTCTTGCTACAAGCAGAGATTGAAGCAGCATAAGCACACCTGGGACATAAAATTCTCTCCAGTTTTTACCTTTTCCCTGCTTTGTGAATCAGAGCAATCAACCAGCATTGCTGGAGAATGAAACAGTTTCTTTCCAAGCAGGCAAAATAGCAGAGGACCAAACCAGAAAGCCAAAATGCCTCCTCATCATTTGGGCTCTGGGTCAGCTCCTTGGAAGATTCCATTTTCCCCTGAGATGCCAAGCACAGAGAGAGCCAAAGGAGCTCTACCACTGCCCCATCCCAGGTGTAGGAGAAGACAAACCCACAGGTGGTGGGAGGAAGGGGATCAATGGCTGGGCAAAGTGCAAAGAACACACAGAAAATGCCAGGGAAAGAGTCCAACTCTCCAGCTCCAGCTGATGTGGAAGATACCACAGGCAGGGATGACGTGCACAGACTGCATCTCAGGTTCCAGTAGCACAGAGCAGAATTCAGCACTTAAATGCTCTCAGGAAAGCCCCAAACCCTTTAATTAACATTAAAACCTTGTGTTTGGTTTAACACCACATTGTTAATCTCATGTATGCTTCTTGGTTTGGGGCAGGATCCATCTGAGCCATCTCCACTCCCATTTCTGTACTAGCAGGGCTTCCTCTCCCTGCCCCAGGCTCCAAGAGGCAACCACAGGAAACTTTCAGAACTGAAATTCTGAAAGAGTGAAGCAAACATTTCCTTGCTCTCATCATCATTTAACTGCTTTTAAAAGAAAAAAAGTGGTAACAAAAAGAGATTTGCTTTCTCTTGATTTAATATGTTTGGTTTCACTGCAAGCTCTGGCTTGTGGTCCCTGCTCTGTATTTGAGGCTACCCTGGATCTGGATATTTCCATTGTGGCTGCGTGATATTTGCCAATGCAAAGATTTTGGATTCTGGGAAGGGATTAAAATTCAATCAGACTTTGTGGAGCTGTCTTTCTTCACAGCCATTTTGGTTAAAAACTTCATCTCCTGTTTTCTGTAACAGCAGCTAGTCAATGCTTTTCATTTATAAGCAAAAATGGTTTTCTTTTTGGGGAAATTTTACTGAATAGTCATCAAAATCAGCACTGGGTCTTTTGGGGCTCCTTTCCTCTGTGGAATTTTTTGGTTTCATTCGAGCACAAAAAGTGCAATCCAGCATTGATTTTCTTCATTCACTGAAAAGCTCTGCATAAAATACCTGCAAACTTGAGAAGTTAGGTATAATCTAGCAAGAAGTAGAGGCTGTAGCAGCCCAGCTGGAAGAGGGATCCATTAAAAGCCAGGACCTCCCCAATGCTGGCAGCTGGGGTTGGAATTTTCATGCCTTACTGGGTTAGAACATAGAATAAGGATCACTTCTGGGGAAAACAAGTGCAGCAGCATACAAACCTCTGTAAGAGCCAGGTACAGCAAACCAAAGTGTGCAAACACCAGGACTCTCCACAGTCACACCCCAGCTCTGGCCCACAAACAGGAACCCGAGGACAGTGCACTGGGGCTCTCTGGAGCACCTCTGTTCCAGGCAGGCCCCTGTGGCACACACCAGCTCACCCAGAGCTCCAAGCTATGTGCCAGTCCAAAGCTGTCTGGACAATCCTGGTTTCACTCCTGTGCTTTCCTGAATGCTGCTCCCCAGGCAGGTGATCCCCACCTCAGCAGGACCATCCAGCCTGCTCCAGCCACGCCATGAAGCCTGGCAGCGCGGATTTGCTGGAAGGGCAATCAGGGACCTTGGAGAGGATTTAAATTCAGAGATAAAAAATGTCTCACCAGCCCAGCCACGACTGCAAGGTAGAACAGGCTGAGAGGTTTTCTCTTTAAAGACTCCCAAGGAACTGGAGCTCAGGATTTCCCAGGAGATTACTCCAAAGACTGATAACTACCATAGGAACACTTTCCAACTACACGGTTTCAATAACTTCTGTGCATAATTTTCCTTGACAGTACACAAAGGGCTGAAAAAAGATACTGCACACAACTCTAAGTATTTATTTTTAAATTCTTTCTAATCCTGTCTTTTAAATCCTTTTAAAAATTATAGAATAAGAAGCACAGAATGTCCTGACCTGGAAGGGACACACAAGGACTGTCAAGCCCAGCCCCTGTCCCTGCACAGAGCCCAAAATCCCACCCTGGCACCCCTGGCAGCGCTGTCCAAAGGCTCCTGGAGCTCTGGCAGCCTCGGGGCCGTGCCCATTCCCTGGGGAGCCTGGGCACTGCCAGCACCCAGTGGGG
>VZUI01028324.1:0-77528 GCA_013401135.1 Cettia cetti
ACCTGACACCCTTGGGTCAGGCTGCTGGGAGCAGTTCAGGTAAATCCTCCTGCAGTGCCAGGTGTGGTTCTGGTGGAGCAGAGATGATCCTGGAGAAGGCTCCAGTGGTGCTGGGATGGGCCCAGGCTCCTCTGGGAATGCAGAGCACACAGGCTGTGCTGCTGCTCTGATCCCAGGGTTTATCCAGGCAGGAATGCTGGGCTCCTCCCCTGGGTGATGGAATTGTCTCAGGCCTGCAGTGAGCCTGGCTGGCCCCTGAGCAGCAGATACCCCCTGCAGGGTCCTGGAAGGGATAAAGAACCTGCCCCAGCTGCTGGAACAGCTGCCATGGACAGCAGATATCCCCTGCAGGGAGGATGGGTCCTGGAAGGGATAAAGAACTGCCCCAGCTGCTAGAACAGCTGCCCATGGACAGAGGACACCCACCCCCTCCCCCTGGAGTTATGAGGAATGGGTTATACAAGAGAGAAGGAAAACCCTCCCCAGCCAGGTTCAACAGGTGATAATGGAACACACACTGTTGGTTACACATTGCAACCAAAGAGACACAGAAACTCTGTCTTGTCCACCACTGAGCAGTGGTGACACTGCTCAGTCTGTGCATGAGAGGCTGCTGGTTGGCCTGTCACCAGAAGGGCTTTCCAGGCTGCTGGCACCAGAGGAAACACTTTGGAAGGGCTCCTGTACAGCTTACACAAGGGAAGCTTTTTTGAAGAGAAGCAAAAACTGGTGGAGGCTGATGAAGGTAGATTGATGAATGCAGATGATGAAGCTGAAGGAGGGCAGATTTAAATTGGATATTAGAAAGAAATTCTTCCCTGTAAGAGTGGTGACAGCCTGGCACAGTTTCTCCAGAGAAGCTGTGTCTGCCCTTGGATCCCTGGAAGTGTTCCAGGCCAGGTTGGATGGGGCTTGAAGGAACCTGGGACAGTGGAAGGTGTCCCTGCCATGGCAGGGGGTGGGACTGGGTGGGCTTTAAGGCCCCTTCCAACCTGAACCACTCTAAGATTCTCTGATTCTATGAAAAATGAGGACCCTGGCCTAAGGAGGTCAAGCAGCTTGGCTGATCCCAAAGTGAGAGCTTGTGTGCTGGAGAGATGCTCCAAAAGGATGCAGCCCTTCCAGACTGGGAGAGAAAGGAGGGGTCCCTGTGCCCCAGCTCTGATCAGTCTCCTCATGGTTTGGCCAATAGTTCTGGGAGCAGCTGAGAAACAACTCCAGCCCTGTCCTGCCTTTGGTGTTTCCAACTATGCCCCTGCACCACGTGCTACCAACCTGAGGCCAGTCCCACGTGCCATGCATGGGATAAACAGGGGCCTCAGTCTGCTCCTAGAGCTGAGACCTGCCCTTGGGTTCTGCCTGGTGGACCAGAGAGAGGCAGTAACTCTTCCAGGAGAACAGCTTCATCTCATGCTCAGCTCAGCTGCAGCTGGATCACCAAGGCAGGGGAGCTGCAGGTACAGGATACTGAGGCTGGAGGGTTTGAGGGGGCTGGATCACAGTGTACACCCAGAGTGGTGTTTCAGAGTGGCTGGAAGTGCTGTCTGGGGTTTGCTTCCTTTCATTCATCATTTACAGATCCAAAGAAACAGCTGAAACCTCTGGAAACAGCAAACTTAAAAAGAGAGAGAGAAAAAAAGCCCAACCATAAAACCAAAAATCAAGGGATCTTGAAAGGCTCCATCTTCCAAGAATCTGGGTTTATTTTTGAGAAGGCAGATGGGGCAGAGAAGCAAAAGGCAGGAGATAGCCCCTGCTTCTGGTCCCACTGGGCTGTGGGTGCTGTAAGGCCAGCCCATATCTTGGATCCAGCTGGGCAGATCCCAGGCTGGGGAGAGCCAAGACTCAGATTTATTTCTGCAGTTTCCCATTATCTGAATGTCCTGCTGGAACAGCACCAGAACACTGTGCTGGGAGTTTTGTAACACCATTTTCTACAGCAGTGCATGGAGCCTGCACATCCCACACCCACCCCGGCTCCTGCCTCAACCTAAGTGTCAGATGAGGCCAAAGGGGTATTGCCTGTCCTGCAGCACCCCAGATATTCACGTCCAAGATGAATGGAAGCTCCCCTCAGTGTCACTGAGAGGTGAGAGACAGTGGGATGCTGACCCTGGAAGAGGAGATGTGTCCCAGCTCCATTCCTTTTTCCTAGAGTGCATGTTTGGATCAGGCAGTTTGGATTTGACCCTGGCTGCAACTCTGCCTTTCAGCTCCATCAAAGCTGTTCCTTGCCTCTCCAGAAATATCTTTCCATCAGAGAGCCAGGATCTAGTCACAAACTATGAAGTAAAGAAAATTGCCACCCATTTACCCCAAAATCAAAGCTGCTACAGTGAGAGACATTAGAAACTTCTCACCTTGAGGCAAACTGAGTCAGAGGGGCCAGCAAAGCATCAACTCCCACCTGCATTTGAGCTAAAGGCAGAAGTGTGATGTGTTCCCCTAATGGTGTGGCTCTCCTGCAAAATACAGCATCACTTAGTGCAGGACTCCTTTCCACAAAAGAACTGCTGGAGTGGCTAGGTGTGACAAAAATCACCTGGCTAGCCAGGAAAAGCCCAGGTAGGTTTTCCTGTAACATTTGAAGGTACAAGAGCTGGGCAGCAGCTGCCATCTATTTCTGCACATGTGCAAAATAAAGCTGTCTGCAGCTGAGGGGTTTGTCTGTACAGGGCTTCTGAGGTGCCAAAAATGTGGGTTTCTTGAGTCGGTTTCTTAATTTGTGGGTTTCTGCATGTGACACATTAAGAGCAGGACACTGGCTTAAAGAATAAACAGGTTGGAAGCTGTCACCCTTCCCTGTGGACTCCAGAAACACTTAAGCAAAGCCAGATGAGGCAAAGGCACCTTGAGTCTATCTGGTCCCAGCAGGTCCAGATAGAATCAAGGATTTGGGATGCAACTCCTTTCAAATTTAAAAGTGCATTCCCTTGAGCTGCTGAATTTGAACTGAAAATTTCAGCCAAATTCCTGGTCCTGGTGCACTGCAGTGACCTGGTGAGACCTTGCAGCTCCTGCCACTTGCCCCAGAAGGAGCTGGCTGCTCCTGGGAAGCTGCTTTGCTGCACAGGGATGTCTGTGGCTGAGGCTTGCACAATCCTGCTTGGCAGCTCTGGCTGTGGGGTTGCAAAACACAAAGCTGTCCATGGCAATCACGCTCCATCGACTCACCCAAGAGCTGACCTCATCTGCCAGGCCTGCCAGGCTTCCCAAAAGCTGATAACAAGATGCCCATAATGAGGGATTTAACAATTAAATTGGGAGAGTCCTTATTTCCTACTGAAACTGGGCAAAACCTGCAGCTGCTGCAATGCCACTGATATTGCGGATGTCAAGGCACATGTGAAGTGTTGGATGCTGGCACAGAGAGGGAAGGATGGGAAAAGAAAGGATCATTTTTCATTTTTCAATACATTTTTCATCAATAAAGCACCTGTGTGTGTGTGTGGTGGGGAGTGTGCTGGGTGGCTGTGCCAGCTCCTCTCCCCAGGCAGGGCTGTCCTGTTCTAATGTGGCCAGGAGCAATCCCACACAATTATTATGAACAAGTGCTGTTTTCCTTGGAAATAAAGGGCCTTCTTTCAAAAGATCCAATTTTTATGAAATATTGTTTTTTCTGTGGCCAAGTTTGATTAGGATTTTTTCCAAAAAAATATGATTTTTTAAAAAGTTTTTTTTTTTTTTTCTTTAATCTGAAACTGTCCCAGAAAACTCCATCAGAGAGAATGGAAAGAACATGGAAAGATCAGTGTCTTCTGCTGTAGTGCACCCAGGCTTGGCATGATAAGTAACCTTGGTTCATTAATCTGAAGCCTTGGCACAGGTTGCCCAGGGAAGCTGTGGCTGCCCCATCCCTGGAAGTGTCCAAGGCCAGGTTGGATGGGGCTTGGAACAACCTGGGATAGTGGAAGGCATCCCTGCCCATCCCAGAGGGTGGAAGGAGATGAATTTTAAGATTCCCTCCAGCCAAAACCATTCCATGATTCTACATAGCCAGTAATGCTGTAATAGAGCAGGGGAAAACCACATGAGAAAGCAAAATCCATCAGAGCCAAAAAGCATCAGCAGCCACCGCAGCATGTCCTGCCCTCTTACCTAATGTACAGAAACTAGATCAGAATATCTCCCAGGACAGTAAGAAAAACTCTTTCTCCTGGGCTAGCTTCCCCACACTGGGAGGAGGGATTCTTAAACTGGTGTGGGATCACTTGCCCAAACACATGGCAATGGCCAGGGTCCCTGTGGCATTTAAACTGACCTCCTGTGCTTTGCATGGCACAGTTTTTAGGTCAAACTTCAAAGTTTTTGACTGGGCATTACAAAGTTTCCTAGAAAATTTTAGCACATGACTTGGCATTGGCACCTTGCAGCGATAAATAAGCTCAGTGCTGGTGCTTTCCATCCCCAACACTGCGAGTGAGAACATCAGGGGTTTCTCTTTCCTGTGAAAAGCCCATAAAGCCGCCAGGTAATTAATTTTCTGCTTTTGAGGAGAGCTTAGTCTGGCAAAGAGTTCAAGGCAGGAGCATTAGCAGAGCTCAGCTTCCGCTGAACCCTGGGAGAGATGGATGTACCTTCTCCTCGGGGCCCGTTCAGCAGTAAAAGCAGAGCAGGCTTCCTAACAGGAATTGCATCCTGAGTCATTACTTTCAGATACTTGAGTGTCAGCCAAGGACATACAGTGAGGGTGTCCCAGTGTGAGCCCTGTTGATTTTATTGTCCTGTTATTGCACTGTGAGTGAGGCTGCTGCCTGGGGGTGTCCAGGGGGGGCTGGGGGTTGTTTCTTGCCCCTCTCATTGTTGCAGTAGTCATCCTGAGGGAGCAGGGTTACAGCTTTCTCCACGTGCTAGGATCACTGACCTGCAGTTCTGTGTGAGGTGATTTGATGAAAGAAAAACACATTTTGCCAAGTCTTTTTGTGCTGATTGCTCTTCATTGACAGCCTGCCGCCTGTGCCCCAGTCAGCTCCTCGTGCAGGTGGCTTGGCTGGTGGCAGCAGGTCACCACGGAGGGGCTGCTGCATGCTGAGAGCAGGAGCTCTGGGTTCATGGGTGCGAGGTTTTTATCTTCTTCCCTTCCTTTTAGAGCCAGGATTAATACACTGGAGATGCAGTTTTTTCGTGTTGGGACTCAGATTTTTATTAATTCTTATCTAAAGTACAGTGTCATGAGTTGTGAGCTCTAGCTATCAAGATAGAAAATGGAGGTGCCTCTAACTCTTTTCGAGGTCTTTTAAGCACTTATTACCCAATAATGAGGGTACTATATTATATATAATTTAATATTATTATCTTATATATAATACAATATTTTAACTTATTATTTTTATATTTTATAAATATATATATAAAATATTATTTATACTTTTAACCAAATAACTGGCCACCCAAGGTCCACAATGAGGACCTTTTCCACCCCATTAGAAAAAACTACCCAAACTCATGAAGAAGAAGAACTTAGTCTATGCCCTAAATCCTCCATATTGCTTTATAGATGTTATGATATACTAATATCTAAGTTTCCAGGGTTTCAAGACACGGGCTTCTGTGCTAACCCAGGTACTGCTCACAGGTCAGCTGGGCTAAAAGGGCCACTCAGACCAGACCTGAGTGGCCCTTTTAGCCCTTTTAGCCCTGTTATGACCCAACACCACAATGTGGCACATCACCTTGGGGACCAATGCCCGTCTGCAAGGAGCGATGCATTTCCCCTCCACGCTGCTTGTCCCCTCTGTCCCTTTCTTTGCCCCATCCTGCTGAGCCAGGAGTGCAGCAAATGCCTCTGCAGCAGCTCGGTGCATTTTTTCGGGGGCTGGTGGGCCACTCCCCCTGCGCCGCCCGCCGTGTGTAAGTGTTTTATTGTTTGCCTGTTGAGGTGTGAATGAAGTAATGGGCTTTCTCAGTCACTTCATCCGTCTCGGCTGACAGCTTTGCTTAGACACATTGTGCTGTGCTGTATAAACCCTGTCACCTTGCCATCTCCAAACAGACAGCTTCCTCTGGGAAACTGTAATCAAGCCCTCCTGAGCACTCAGCTAGCACTGTCCACGGCTCGTAAATCACAGCGGCTTTCCTGGAAAATGGTGAGAGGAGACAGAGGGGCCGACACGCACGCACCCGGCCCCAGGGTCCCGCGGCTCCCGGGCGGGCGCCGCGGGCAGCAGGGCTTTCCGGGAAGGAGGGAAGCTTTGGCTGCTGAGGTGAGCGTGCCTGGATGGGCCACGAGGACCTCAGCAAGGCGAGGAGATGTCTCAGTTCACCCCAGCACTGCACAAGACGCTGCATCAATTGGCATTGTGGTAGCATCTCTGATGTGCCTGATGTTGGAAGCGCCCCTTTATGGAGCAGGGCTGATCCACTGGCCACTGGTGGGGTCACTGCATAAACCTCTCAGCACCAGGAGAAACAGCACGTGGGGCTTTTCTCCATCCTCCTGGGTATAAACAGTGTGCCCAGAGGACAGACAGCTGCTCCTGCTGGCAACCCATGCCTCTCCCTCAGTTATTTTGGGAAGGATGCTCGGCCAGATTCAGCTGGGAGCTGGTGGGGGGTGACCTGGGATGAGTTGCCACCACCAATCCTGGAGCTCCATAGGCAGGGATGTACCCTGTGGGACTGGCTGTCCTGATTGCCTGGGGCTGCAGAGAGGTGGTTCGTGGTTTTGCCCTGCCAAGTGCTCACTTGTCCAGGGACACTTCAGCTGGAAAAAAGCATCATGCTCTTCTCTCTCATTTTTTTAATCTGCTGGCTTGGTAATTTCAGGCACATGGAAACAGAAGCAGGATGGGAATGACTGTTTCAGCATGGCTGGAGAAGATCTGTGCCTCCTACTGAAGGGACCAGAATCCCAGACTGATCTCTGCTGCCATCAGTTTTGGACAGCAAGGCTCTATGGACCAGAGTCCTCATCTCATGCCCTCTTTTCCCTGCACTCCATCACCAGGCTATCAAGTCATCCTTTGCCTGAGTCCAAACTTCTGGCAAAGGCTCTGAGATCCACAAAAGAGATCAGCAAGCTGCCTGTTTTGTAGAAGGTGAAGGCAAGTTGCTGGTCCAGCACAGTTGGTGGGGAGGGACAGACCTGGCCTGGGATGATGGAGCATTAAATACCAGGGAACAGGAAAGGAGACAGGCCCAAGTGGAGTTGGGGGTCTCTATGAAATGCAGGAGTTTCTGTCTCTTTTCAGAGCCTGCAGCAGCAGGCTGAGGTTGAGCTAGAGCACAGTGCATTAGCCTGGGATTAGAAGGCTAATGATCACCCACCAGTGCTGTCATCCCTCAGTGTGACAGATGCTCCCAGATTTTGCTGTCACAGTCCTGGAGGATGGACCAGTGTGGCTGGTGTGTGTGTGTGTGGGGGAGAAGCAGTGAGCCTGGGCCCCGAATTCCCAGCCCAATTCAGGAAACCATCAGCATGATATGCAGCCCTAATTAGGCGAATAAACTTAGTAAAGAATTCAAACATAAATTTGCTCTTGCTGATTTCGGGCTTCACACATGTTCACCGAGGGGACAGGTTCCCCCAGGACCCCTGACTGAGATCTGCACTATCTCTGATTTATAAGGTCCTCTTGGACATGCTAAATATAGTATTAAGTGTAATAAATGCAGATCATGTTCTTAAATATTCTGTGATTTATGCCCAGGCTCCTTCCCCTGAGAGCTGGGCTCATAAATCCTCTGTGCAGATCTGTTGTGGGGAGCACTTTCCTCAGGCAGGTTGGGGAGTTAATAAGCAGGAAGGGACCAGCAAGTCTGAAAGGGAGCAGGGGAGAAAAGCCAAGAGAGAGAAAGAAGGGAGCAGTGGTGAAGGAGAGAGGGTTCTCATTGCCCTTTTTTTGGTGCATGTGGCACCCTCTGTTGGGCAGCAGGACACTGGGATGCTCCTGCTGGGAGTGGGGCTCTGGATGGCTCCTCCATGCCAGGCAATACAGCACTAAAGGAGTCTGTGGAACAGCCCTGAAGCTCTTGGCACTTTTCTGAGGGTAGGATAACATGGTTCTGGTTTGCAGGTTTGCTTGGCTGAGCATCCTCCCATGCTGGCTTAAAATAGTCATATCCTCCTGGCTGCTCTTTGCCTCCCTTCTCCATGCAGCACCCAGCATGAGGATTGAACGGGGGAAATGCTGACACAAAGGCTGGAGGATGTGCTGGGAAAGCCTGGAACCCAGCTGGAGGAATGGGAAAGTGGCTTACTTCCATCCAGCAATGCACAGCCTGCGAATGGATGTCTCTGGGGATGCCCAGGGCAGGTCTCCATCCTTCCCCTGGGGACCCCAGTGACACCTGCACATCACCCCGTCCTCTGCTAGATGGGGCAGCTCTCAGAGCCTTGCAGTGGTGTCAGCCACAGCTTGGAGGCTTGGGCTGAGGGGTGTGGAACAACAAGGAAATATGCTTTCCCTGCAGGGCTGTGGCAGGGGCTTTTCTCAGCTGAGCTGTCTTAGTGTGGCCAGCAGGATCAGGAAAGTCATTCTTTAGGCTGCACCTTAGGTATTGTGTCCAGTTCTGGGCCCCTCAGTTTAGGAAGGACTTTGAGATGCTTGAATGCATCCAGAGGAAGGCAACAAGGCTGGTGAAGGGCTTGGGAAAAAAGCCCTATGAAGAACTGAGGGAGCAGGGGTTGTTTAGCCTGGAAAAAAGGAGGCTCAGGGGAGATGTTACCACTCTCCACAACTACCTTGAAAGGATGTTGTAGCCAGGTGAGGTTTGGTCTCTTCTCCCAGGCAACCACTGACAGAATGAGAGGACACAGTCTTAAGCTGTGCCAGGGGAAGTTTAGGTTAGATGTCAGAAAAATTCTTCACTGAAAGAATGATTAGGCAATGGAATTGTCTGCCCAGGGAGGTGGAGGAGTCACCATTTTAAAAAACAGCCTGGACATGGTGCTCAGTGCCATGGTTTAGTTGAGGAGGAGGTGTTAGGTCATAGGTTAGACTTGATGATCTCAAAGATATTTTCCAACCTACTTCATTCTGTGATTCTGTGATTCTTCAAACTTTTGTCTGCTGATGTAGTCCTTCACTGTTCTCTCTCCCCTTCCAACCCTAGCCACCTCTTCTGTTTCATCCTAGGTGTGATTTCCTCTCTTTTGTTCCTCATACTCTCCTGACAAGGTCCAGACTCCTGCACACCAGCCCACCACAGACCTTCACTCTCCTCCCTACCAACCACTGACCTTCTCTTCCCACCCCTTCTCCAGTGCCCATTCTCCATCCCCCTCCCTGAACACACCAGCTTGTTCTTCCCATGGGACCACCCTCTCCAAAGCTGTTGCTGCAGCTCAAGCACTGTCTTGGCAGTGTGGGGACCAGAAGCTAAAACTCTGTCTCCCACACATGCTCCCAGGCTCCCCTTGCAGTTATTTCCCACTCCATCCCATGAGGAAGCAGCCCAGGCTGAGGTGTGATGGGAAAGCAATGGTGCAGGATGGGAAGGCTTGCAAGCTCAGAATAGGAACCTCTGGGCCAAACAGGGAAAGAGCCTTGCAAAGGGAGGAGAAAGAGGGGAAAAAAAACCCAAAAACCTGGCAGAACTGAAAAAATAAAGCTGTGGATTGACATCAGTGTGCCCTGTGGAGAAGGGTCCATTTGTGATCGCAGACCGTGCTTCCCAAGGAGGACAAGAGGGTGATTTATCTGCAGGAACAAGGGATGGGTCAGGCAGGCAGAGATGTGAAACACAGATTTGGTCAGAGAAAATGGCCCAGCCAGCCCTGGACACAAGGAGAGAGGAGTCTTCAGTCCCCTTTTTTGGGGGGTGATTGTCCCAGTTAGCCTCTTGGTGCACAGGAGGATAATCCCAGAGTGCAGCTTTATCACTGCTCACCCTGGCTGAGGCAGGAGGGCTTGAGAGGGGCATGAGGCTGGTGCTGTAATGACCCTGCTCTGCACTGACGATTTCCAGTAAAAATCCATCATGATTAAAACATTGAATTTGTCACAGCCTAGACTTTCATGACAAAAAACATGACTTTTTGGGTTTTCTCACAACAAGTCATGTTTGTAATCTAATAAGCACTGCTCCCCCACAGTCCTTTACAAACTCAGCTCTGTTTGGTTCCTGGGTCGTCACAGACGGGAAAATGACCAGAGCTGTGAAACACTTTCATTTGTCAAGTTTTATTAAATGGCTTGGAAAATTTTTATTTTTATTACCAAACAAGGGTTTCTCAGTCGGGTTTGGGACCCTGCATGGGCCCTGCTCCATCTCCAGAGCTTTTGTGTGTTTTTTGTGACTCTTTCCCCCTCTGTTTCCCCCACAAACAGACAGCCTCAATGAGAATCTGAGATTTCTCAACAGCCTTGTGCCAAGTAGGGGAAACCTAGAGGAGCAGTTATATTCAGTTGCTTGAAGTATTTCAGTGCAAAAATGTGGACTGAAAATGGCAGCAAAGAGGCAGAGAGGCACAAAAACTGTTAAACCATTTTCCTTTTACTGCAAAGAAAAACACAGCACAAAGATTTGTCCCCATCTGCTGTGAGAAGCTCCCACAGGTGAGGATGGGACATGTCACTAGCATGACACCTCTGCCCTCCATCCCCAGCCATCCCTTCCCTGTGCCCTGTGATTTCATGCCATGCCACTCTGCCCTGCCCTGTCTTATCCCATCACCTGTTTTTCAGTGTTGGCCTCCTCATTCCCTGCTTGAAATTAGTTTCTAAGGAAAATGCAGGACTCTTGCTGAATAATGCATCCCACCCAGTCAAAAGTCTTTTTGATCTAATTTTTTACAATGATGATGGAGAAAGAGGGTTATAAAAAAGAGGGAGAGAGACTTTTTACATGAGCAGACAGGCATAGGACAAGGGTGAAAAGTTTTAAAGTAATAGAGATATAGATAGACATGAAAGAAGAAGTGAATGAAGAAATTCTTCCCTGTGCCCTGGCAGAGGCTGCCCAGAGAAGCTGTGGCTGCCCCTGGATCCCTGGCAGTGCCCAAGGCCAGGTTAGATGGGGCTTGGAGCAGCCTGGGACAGGGGAAGGTGTCCCTGCCATGGCAGAGGGTGGGAATGGGATGAACTTTAAGGTCCCTTCCACACAAACTACTCTGTGACTCTCTAAAGAATGTGAAATCCTGGCAGCTGATGTGAACTGTACAGTAACAGGCTGGGCTCAGTGCATTATCTATGAGGCCAGATGGTATTTATGACCCACGTCACAGAAAGCCTGTGTACAGTTTAGCTATTCATCAAAGAAATTTCAGGGATTTGGCAAAGAATGATAAGGACACAGGTTTGGAAAGTTCTCCTGCCCTGGGGCTTCCTCATGAGAATTGGGGAGTCCCCACTCTAGGAAACTGCTGCAGGACAGTTTGCCTGGGAGACAAAAATATCTTGATTGTTTTGTCCAGACTTTAATTATCAGGCAGGAAGATGTGGCTTATCCAGGGGCAGACAATCCACTCCTGTTAGGCCCAGTGAGGTACAGCCAGACCCTCAGATGACCTGGATGACTTGGAGGACTCTGCAGGACCTCTGTGTTTCTGTGTGCTAGACAGTGATTATCTGGGCAGAATTTAATGCTAATATTTTTCTCTCTCAGGGGAATTTTCTTCAAGGCTGGACTGGTAACCAGACAAACTGTGAGGATGAAGGTGCAACCTGCACTGGAGCTCTGACCACGGGACCACCAGAGGGCCCAAGGGCAGTGCTGAAGGGGTGCCCCTGAACACGTGATGTAAAACACATGTTTTATATAAATGTGATATAAACACATGTTTAGCACCTTAGGGCAGTGCTTTGCCCCATACATTTTATCATGCTGAGTTCTAAAGTACCTTGAAGGCTGAGGACTCTCAAAGATTAAAATCAATAGCCAGTAACCCTGCTCCAATAACCCAGGGCCTGCACTGTGATGCCTCTTGAGCCTCAAGGGCCAGGATTGTGCTTTGGATGGAACAACGCTGTGCATAGCACTGATGAAAATGAGCTGGCTGCTGGAACTCTGCTCATTGGATGCTGAACATGTGCTGGGGGTTATGTGATGGGATTATTTATCCAGAAACAACATTTTCTTCTGTGCAAGCCTCAAAGCAATCATCACTGTGCAGTGGGCACTCCCCTGCTCAGCAAAGAGCAACACAGCCTCCAGCCTATCCTGTGAATAAGGATGAAATATTTGAATTTTATGGAAATCTCTGTAGGGAGACATTTTGTGGCTCCAGATCCAGTGTGATATTGGGGTCTGCAGGCTAGTTTGCTCAGGAGGAGAAACCAGTAAGGTAAGTCAAGCTAATCTCCTAGTGCAATGCAGTTTTTCATCTCACAGATGCCACCCTCCAATCACAGGCACATGGAAAGGATCCAGGCAAACCTAGGGAATGAGCTTCTTCCAGGAACAGTTGCAGGGACATGGATGGGGAAATAAATGTTTATGTCCTATTTTAGGAGTTTTGTGCAGAGTCTTTGC
Organism: Cettia cetti; assembly: GCA_013401135.1. Classification (NCBI taxonomy): domain Eukaryota; kingdom Metazoa; phylum Chordata; class Aves; order Passeriformes; family Sylviidae; genus Cettia; species Cettia cetti. The sequence continues at coordinate 12,415 of VZUI01028324.1, forward strand.
TGCTTTCCCAGGTTGAGGCTGATGCTGGTGACGTGACCCCGCTGAGGAGTTCAGGGAGTCACAGACCTGGGACACCAAATCCCCCTGGAGCCATGTCCAGGCTCCCTTCCTGCTGCCTGCAGCAGTGATGGATCTCCAAGAGGTCACTGAATTGTACTGAGTCCAAGCACCTTCTATGTACTTCTCTGCCTTAGACACTGCATTTTCCTGAGCTGCAGATTGCCTAGTTCTGCCCCAACAAACCTCCTTCTATTTCTGTAGAGGCTTGCTGTGTGTTTTCATTTTGCAAATTAATATTATTTCTTCCTGTCCTCAGTCCTGAGCACATTCAACTATTTGAAACTTCCCCTATACCATTTTATGTTGGCTGGTTCTCTTCACTTTATCTTATCAGGATAGTAACTTCTCTCTGTTATGTCCATAAATATGTATCAGTGTGTTCAACTTGCCTCTTTCCCTTCTCACCAATTTAATTTGATTCTAACCTTACAGGCACTTTCAGGGCTGTTGCTTTAGGGCCCTTCTGTTGTCTTTTATGGTAAGACAGAGCAATACATGTCCAGGTTTCCCTAACAGAAGCCTGAGGATATTGGATGTGCTTACCATGGCATGGTGATGATTTTTCATCACCTGCCTCGTTGTTCCCTTTCACTTGGAAAGTGATCCTGAAACATACAGTTACACCAAGAATTGTCCTGCCTCACTCCATGCATGTCCTGAGAGCTGTTCAGGTTCTCAGGAGCCTGACACAGGTTTGGTGCATCCAGCACCATCCATGCCCTGCTGCCATAGGACACACTGTCACATACCCTGTTGCCATGTAAGTTCTTGGGTTTTTAACTTTTTTCTTTTTATAAAATCCCACGTCCTGGGCTGGTACAGAAATGCCTGGGGGAAATGTTCTACTGTAAATTCAGGATCTTAGCAGGTTGGTGGAAGTGGACACAGGGTCTCCAGGCCAGCCTCCCACCAGCAGCAGGACTGTCTCCAGCACTGGCTTGGCCTGGCCATGGCTTTGCCCAGATAACCCCAGAAAAATCCCATCCTGCTCCTCCCTGGGGACCTGCCCCAGAGTTTCTTGGTGCCCTGGACCTACTGTAGCCACTGCCCCAGTATGGAGCCACTGCTCTGATACCATCAGTTTGTCTCTGTGCTCCTGCCCCAGGAGAGGCTGCTGCATGCCACGGCAGGGCCAGGTGGCTGTGCCCAGGCTGCTATCCAGTGCCTGGGCTGGGCAGAGCTCAGAGGAGACCCCAGAGCCAAGACAATAAGGCACACAGCCCTCCCTGTGGCAGGCTCACCACAGCTGCCACTTGTGTGAGCAGAATTGATTTATGTTGACTTTTCATTTTGTTGTTTAGTAAATCAGGAACTTGGAAATCGGCATGGTTTCTTGTGCGAGCCTCACTAATGGCCGAGGTTATCACAACAGCTATAAATCCCCTTCGATTCTGGATGGGAAATTTCATTATTTCTCCTCTCTCCTCCCTTCCCTGGGCCATGAGACCTGGCAGAGCCATGGGAGAGAGGAGTTGATTCAATCCAGCTCTGGCTAAAAGTGATCAACCATGAATCATCATGCTGGGGACCCTCTCCTTCACTGAGCCTTGACTCCCAGGGAAGCTGTCCTGGCTGCTCTGTGAGCAGGAGCTGCTTCCAAGGGCAGAGCACAGAGTGAGGTAAGACAGCTCCTGCCCTGACAAGGCCAGTCACCATGTAAGGCAGGTGGGAGGAATTATGCTCATCTACTTGTTTTGTCCCCTGCTGCTGCTCTCTGGGGAGACAAAATGACCAAGACAGAGTGTGGACAGTGATGCTGGGATACCCCATGAACAGATCCTTTAGGACTGGAAAAGGCTGGAAAAGGCCTTCAGCCAGCTCAGACATGAGTAAAAGCACCATCAAAAAAGGCAGACCCAAAGGGAATTCCCCTTCTCTCCTACTGCCTTCCCATCTTTCTCTGCCCCCTGGGAGGGAAACGTTTCCTCTATACCCTGCCCCAGAGGTCCCACTCCCCTGCTGCCTGCACCCCTCCTCCTGCACCCCCTGAGCCCTGGTGTTGGCTTGAAGAGATCTTCCAGGGCCTTGCAGTTGATATGTGAGGACAAGTGACATCTTCCTCCTTGTCAGCAGCCCAAAGAAGTCAGATGGTTTGCAACCTTCTCTTGCACTTGGAACACTGGACAAGCTGGGGGTGTCTGTGTGAGGCCATATGAGCTGGTACAAATTGCTGCTAAGATAAGAACTGCTGCACTGCAGCACATCAGTGAGTCCCACAGCATCTTGTGTGAGTTACTCCCTGACACCTCATTTTTGGGTAACAGAGGAGGGTGAGGTGGAGGATACTGAGTTGTGTGGGTATCTCCATCCCAACATCTCCTCCTTTCCTGCTTTCCCCACCAAACCACGCTGCCTCCTGGTGCGCCTGCTGTGCTCCACTGCTGCTGCCCCCCAGCCTTTCTGCCCTCTGCTCCCCCATATCCCATGGGGTGGGGCAGGACAGGACTGCAGGAGAGAGCTGGGGAGGTGGGCACCCTGCTGCCTCTGTGATGGCTTTATAATGTATTCCAGATTCCACCCATTCCCATCCCTGCTGCGTCCTATCATTTCCCTGGTTATTTTTGATTGCTGCTGAGCACAGATCTTCGTGTGCATATTTCTGTCAGTGGTTCAGTCATTTCATTCTTATGTTCCTACACAAGTCTTGGATGCCTCATCGGCGCTCAGTGACTTATTGCTCTTCAGCATGTCAATTTATTCCAGCATCTTCTTCTGATACCCCCATTGCTCATTTTAAAACCTGAAATGAGCTGATCCAGAGCAGCATTCTACCCCCACCCTCTCTGGGCCTGAACAACCCAAAGAAACCTCTCAGCTTCCCATTCCTACTTTTTGCCATCACCCTGTTTCCCTCCCAGGATTCCACCTACTCACAAACATCAGATTTTATGTATTCTTATGTCTTTTCATTGCTTATTTTTGTACCTTTTTATTTTATAACATTTTTTGCCATTTGCTCTGATAAAATCCCATCCTAATTCTCTTGTTAGGTAATTCCTGGCATGCTTTATATTGTCTCTATTGCCTGTACTAAGGCTGGATTTCCTGAAGTGTTCAGCTCAAATACGCAATGAACCCCTGTCATTTTAGCAAATGTTGTTGATTTTCTTTCCCACATGGGCCTTTCTGCTTTTTCTCTTAAGTTGTGCAGCCTTCAGAGCCTCATTGATGGGCACATCCACAGCTTCCATATCAAAGTTATGGCCTGAAATGAATTTGCCTTTAGGGCTCTTTAAATGAACTCTCCTCATTTATTTATTTTGAACTAAGTTCCCACTTTCTAACACTGAGCAGCCTCCAGCAGTTTTGGAGACAGCATTTCCCCCAGTGACTCTGGCTAATAGTGTAGTGATCACTGGAAGTTAATGGCTCATCACTGGCAGCTTCTTGAGGTAAAACCTCATTGCGACTTTGGGGCAGAAATGACAAAATATCTGTTAAAAAAACCCCAAATAAACAACCCAGGCAGTAGCCACAACTGTGTGTGTTGCTGTCTGGTTCATATCAGTCATCTCTGCCTGAACTAGAACCCAAATCCTTCTTACAGCAGTTGCACTTATTATGGGGGAAATGTCAATTTTAATAACAGACATTACAGTCAGTTTTGAGGTACACAGAAGCTTAATTTAGAAATCAAAGCTGTTTTGTCAGATGGCTTATGGATTCCTTGCCTCCAAAATAGACATGAAAATGAGGCTTGAAACAGCAAACATTCCCCCAAATCCTGCAGATTCCCCCAACGTTTCAAACCAGAGTAAACTTAAAAGCACAGTTATACTCCTGGGCTGAAATGTGTGTCTTAAAAGCATCCCTTGCAAAAATATCCCGTGTGTGCTGTGGTGAGAAACTCTTCCCTAAAGCATGTGTCTCTGGGCTGTCCCCTCGGGCTGCCTGGATGCTGCAGGCCGGCGGCTGAGGGCTCGCAGGCAGCCTGGGCTGGCACCTTGGGAGCCCCGCATCCTGCCCGAGATGTCCCCAGCGGGATGTGCCCCCCGAAACAGCCAGGGAATTATCCCCCTTGAGAATTCTGCACGCTCGCTCACTTATATAAATAACTTCGTTCCTGTGTCCCCAGCGAGGGGACGCGGCTCCCGCCGCCCTCAGCCCACACACACCCCCTGGCCATGGCGGGCAGGCTGTGGGGCTTCATCGCGGGCCCGGCGAGCCCGGTGCAGGCAGCTCCTGCCAGCTCCAGCCCGGAGCCAGCATTCCTCAGCCGGCAAAGCCTCTCACCCGATGAAAAGCCCCAATTCAGCTCCTGCACGGCGAGTACCTGACACCTTCCCCAGCACAAAGACGGCTTTCTGCCTCACGGCCCGGCCGCGGCTGGGGAAGCGGTGGCACAGCAGCTGCCTCTCGCCCAGAGGGGTCACCGAGCCACATCCTGCGCACACCCCGAACAAAACCCACTTGTCTTGGGGGGGTGGAGGAGAACATAGCTCTGGGCAGGTGGCTGCCAGCCGGGCTCGTGGCTTAAGGTCTGCCAAACTTCTGGATGGGATGGTTCTGTCAAGTCTGCAAGCCTTGCTCAGGTCAGTGGGATGGTGAGGCTTGAATTGTGAGGGTTTTAGGACTGGCTCTGCATCTGGGCTCCTGTCTCTGAGCTGCTGGCCTGGCCATGCCTGCTGTGGTGACTGGTGTTCCCCTTTCTCTGTGCTCCTCCACAGCAAGCCCTGAGCTGGGATGGAGCAGGAGGTCACACCAAGACTGACTGGTGGGTCAGACAGGTCGGGCTGGGAGGTGAGTGGTAATCTCAGCACTGAAACTGGGTTTGTGAGGGATGAAGGAAAACTCATTTTGGGAAGTATCCACTGAGGAAGCACTGGAGAGGCTATTAGTCTTCATATTATCTTTGCTCTTTCCTTCCCCAGGAGACACCAAGTTGGAAGGGGTCCACAGAAGTTCCCTCACCCAGCAGTGCCTGAATGCAGGCTACAGTGAATGCCACAGACCCCACAGGATGCAAATTACTCAGCTCAGAGACCCTGCAACATTTCTGCTTTTCAGCCAGGGACTGTCAAGTGTAGTAGGTGCAATGCACCCAGGAGGAGAGGACTTCCATGGAGAGGAGAAGAGGACTTTCCTTATCAGGCTTCCATGCCTCAGCTGAGAGCCAAAGCCTCCAGACTGCAGCCAGGGCCTCCCTGCCCAGTCCCTGCCTGTGCTTTGGAGACTCTGCCTTGCTCATCAAGGGTCCCTGGTCCAATGCTCGCAGTGCAGGGTATTGGGAAGCTGCCCTGGCCCCCTCCCCAGCTCCCCTGTCCACCACAGGGGTATTGTAGCCTCACAAATCCATCTCTTGATCCAGACACCCAAACCCAGACTGTGCAGTGCAGAGCATTGCAGCAAACCCTCTCCTTGACTCTGATCCTATGAAACTCAGTGTGCATGTTGGTTTCAGCTGGCTTCACACTGTCATGGAATCATTCAGGCTGGAAAAGCCCTGCAAGATCACCAGTTCCAACCATTAACCCAGCACTGCCAGGTCCACTGCTAAACCCTGTCCCCAAATGCCACACCCACATATTTTTTGAGCACTTCAAGGCGTAGTAACTCTATGCCTGCTCTGGGCAGCCTCTTCCAATTCCTCAGAGACCTTTTTGTGAGGTTCAGGCTTCTCAGTCATCCTGCTGCAAAAGCACAAGGACAAGTCATCCTCCCCCTGTCTGGTGTCCCACAAGTCCCTGGTGGTGTCCAAAGAGGCTCAGCCCATTACAGGAGACCAGGTTGATGCTGGAAGCATTTGCATTCCTTCTGAATGCAAGCCAGATGTGACGTGAAACATCACATGTCAGGCGGATTGGCCCAAAAACAAAACCAAGATTGCTCTCAGCAAGATGTGCAAACCCTTCTCTGTCTCCCTTAATCATCATTCTGCCTTTTATTGCTCTCATAAACTCTTGTAGAGAAAACACGTGGCTTAAAAAAACCCAGATCCATTCTAGGTCGAGGGGAAGTGAGAAATCACTGTGAGTGTCTAAAGGACAAAGGGCTGAAGTCCCCAGTAGGTGCCACGGGAGATGGTTCCCAGAGGTGTGCAGAAGTTGCCCAGGTGTGTCTGCAGGTACCCTGGCACAGCTCACACAGCTCGTGGCCACACAGATCCCCAACAGCAGCATGCAGAGGCTCAGTGGGTGCAGTCCTTTCCAAATGGAACAGAGGAGCCTTGCTCCATCTGGATTCAACAGCTGGGAAAAGCAAAATAAATCGGGCTCCAAAGACTTCCCTGCTTGTCTGCTGAATGTGCTGGGAGTCTCAGGCTCCAGGCTCTAAGCAGGGATTGCATCAGGGGCTTCACAGGGGCTGTAGGAACCTCTGATGCTCAGGGAAAGCTGGTGAGCAGTGCAGGAATGGCTGTGGGAATGGACAGCACTGCAGCAGCCACAGCCTAGGGCAGGTCCCTCCATCACCAGTTGCTCTGGAGACCTCATCCAGGCATTCCCTGGATGCATTTGGGACGATTGGAGGATATACTTGGCTATGTTGAAGACTGAAGAAATTCTTCCCTGTGAGGGTGATGAAACCCTGGCACAGGTGCCCAGAGAGGTTGTGGATTCCCCATCCTTAGAAGTGTCCAAGGCCAGGCTGGACAGGGTTTGGAGCAAGCTGGGACAGTGGAAGGTGGCCCTGCCCATGGCAGAGGGTGGGACAGGATGGGGTTTAAGGTTCCTTCTAACCCAAACCTTTCTGATTCTGAGATTCTCTGTTGCTGGTGCTCTCAGTGGAATGTGCTTGGAGGTGGCAGCAGACATCTCTCCACCTCCTTCCTTCAGCATCTCCCCCTCAACCCTTTCTCTCTCCTGTTTGGAGCTCCCCCATAAGCAGCCTTGGCAGAGATGCTATAAACAGGATATGGGCTCTCTGGAAATCTGCAAGCAGGAGCGGCTGAAGGTATTTAATAGTATCTCTGCAGTAAACAGAGATAAAGGGGGATCAGCTGTATGGAGCAGGGAGTAAGTATCAGATGGAATTGCTCTGCCATGGTGACTATTTACTGTAACAGGAAACAAATATTTTTTTGGCTTTTGCCAAAGAAAGATTTCTTTAAAAATGTGTTAATATTAGGAGTAAAAATGCATCTTTTAGACATGTTAAGTGGCCACATTCACTGGAGTTTTATTTACTATATAAAGTTAACATTGGTCTGTTTATCCTACAGACGAGATTTCCAGAAAATTACAAGAAGGGTCATGTAACAGTCAGCTCCTGCTTGCCTGAGCTTATTTGCCAGAGCCAAATCCCTGGAGCCTGAGGAGCTGGAGCAGATATTCAGAAGGACTCTGAGAACTGGAGAAAAGAAATAACTGAGCTTTAAGGTTTTTTTTGAGTTCATTCACTGGGAAGGTGGGGGCTGGGCTCACCCTTGTGCTGGTGTGGGGGGTGAGAGACAGAAGGGGCTGCACTGGGTTCCTCCAGAAGGGGCTGCACTGGGTTCCCCCGAGCTGTGTGGCCAGTTGGAGGGGGGCTGAGGAAAATCCATCGATGGTGTAAGCAAGCTGCTTTCCTGCTAACCCCAAAGAGCCCTTTTAAAGCCTGGATCAGGAGATTTGATCCCCCAGCCAACACTTCTTATGTAATTTTACTATGATTACTCTGCTTGACAAATTGGGGTGCTCCAGAGAAACATTCAGCCCCTGTCCTTCGTCCAGTCAGGACATCCTGGGACTTGTGCTGAGGGAACATGGTCATTTAAATTTCTCTCACAGCCACGCTGTCCCTTTTTTGAGGGGTGAGACTGCTTTCCCCCTGTCCCCCTGTCATCTGGCAGTCCCCTGCCCTAGATGAGCTTGACAAGGTTGTTGCATCTCCTCCTTCTGCCAGTTTTGGGACTTGGTTCTTCCTGCAGCTTCCCACACTGCTCTGAGAGAAGCTTATTGTCAAAACAGTTGTGAAAGTCCTGGTAAATCATTCTGTGTTATAAAATACATCAAAAATGGGTTCATTATTAATGGCCCTGCTGTCAGCACCATGAAATCCCGACTGAGCAGTGAGGCAAGGATTTTCTTCAATGAAGCAGTGCTGCTGCAATCCAGTAGCGTTGCTATCTGGAAGAGAAGCTTGAGCCAAATTATTAGCCCTAATATAGAAAAAATCAAGGCAAATATCAAAGGCCTAAGATACCCAGGAGGTTGGATTAGGTAATTTACTATTTTTCTCATGATTTGCACAGTCTTATTAGCTGGAATCAGCATGACCTTATGAGGGTCTGACAGAGTCTGGCCGCAGTCTGGAGGTCTTGGCTTTCAGCCATGGGATGGCAGCCCTGGGATCCAGTCCTGGTGTCTGTTTAACACCTGGGGACACCTTGGCCACTGCCTGGCATGGACATTCCTCAGTGTTTGGCACCAAAAGGTGCAATGTGACCTGCTGCCTGTTCATGGCATGAAGAGGCACCCTGGGTCCTGGCAGCACATCCACTGCACAGGTGTAAAACAAGGCATGGCCAGGGTGGGTGGGGATGGACACAGCATGGGGGAAAAGGGATGGCCAAAGCAAGCCAATGCCTACCTGCCCAGAAATGGGCCAGGCTTTGCACCTGCCACCATGTGTAGAACTGTCTGGGTTCAGGCTTCCCCATGGGCTCTCTGGAGGGTGGCAGTTAATTTCTCCCTGCTGTATTTCACTATCTACCCACGCTGACAAGGCGGATGAGCTGACAGACATTAAAATATCAGAAATACACTTTCAGCTGCAAAACTGAAGGGTGGAGGCAGCCAAGAGCCACTCCACAAGGATGCACAGCAGAATGTCTTGGCAGTGTTAGCTGTGGCTGCTGCCAGAGCCATTGGCTGTTGCTAGAGGGAAAATCTGAATCAGATACAATGAACCAACTGGAGATACCTGGGCATAGTAAGACTGGGGACTGCTGTTCCCTGAACACTACGAGCATCCCAGCATCAGCCTGAAAGGGATTGTCCCTCTCAGATGAACCCTTCCAGGACCAGTCCTCCTCAGGGGTCCATCTTCTTGGCTTCCTTGTCTGGTGAATAATGAGAGAAGTCCCCAGGACCTCACTTTGTCAGAGAGGTATGAACAGCTTCCCATGACCCTCATGGATCTGTTTCCCATGCTCAGTGAGCAGGGAAGCTGAGCTGTGTCCTGTCCCAGAGAGTCACTCTAAATGGAGAAGCCATGGATGAATTCTTCAGCATGCCGGATTTCCTTGTAATGGATTTCCTTGTAATGCACTGTAAAGCAAGGAGAGAAAAAAAATCTACTCAGTTCCATCCCAAAATGTTAGGTTAAGTGGGGTCTGAACCTTCCTTGAGGGATCAGCCCAAAATGCCATTAAAAAGGATGGGGTTCTGCCCTCTTCAGAATAGCAAGCTGAGCCTTGCCCTCACCACATGCAAATGTTTCCACAGATCTCCTCATGTGTTTTCCCATATTCCCACATATTTTCCCATATCTCTTAGAGGGAAAGGTGAAGGAAAAGGTTATTTTATTTCAAACAAAACTGTTTTCAGACACTCAGTGTCTCCCACCCACCTGGACAAATGTCCAGCATTCAGACTAGAGAGGAGAAGGGATGTCAGCTGGTGAGTGCTCACATCTCCTGGGCTCTCAGCTACTGCCCATACACTGGCTTTGGATACATTGGGAGCTGAACTGTGTTTTCCTGTAGGTCCCATGGACACTTTTGCCTCATTTTTTTAAAGACTCCTTTAGACTCCTTTTCCCTGGGCATAGTCTGTCCTTAATTTCATGATGTTTGTTGTTTTGGGCTACTCTTTATTTTCCCAGTATGTGGGTCTTGAAAAGCTACTCACAGATGCACTGCAATATGAATGGCCTTGGTGCCATCAATGCCTGATACTCTCCCATCCCATTTTGACACTTTTTCGTGGGCTTTGACCCCTCATTTAGATTTTATGTTTCTACTACACCTCTCCATAGATGCTCTCAGACAGGTCTTTCGAAGGAGCTGGCATGGCCTTTACCCTCTTAGGAACAGACTTTTCTTCCTCCCCCAGGGAAGCCTTGATCCATACTCCTCTGACTGCTGGGCAAGGTGAAGCAGCCATGGAGAAGAGAGGAGTCACTGGGCTTTGAACTACCCCTGTTCTGTCCAGCTGGCACCACTCCAGTGGCATGTCCCCTCTTGCTGGCCATTGCTATCTTCACACCATGGCTGGAAACAGAGGATTAATAAACTGCAGCTCAGAAATGTCGATGAACGTGTGGGTTGGCTGCGTTGGACAGAAGATAATTTGTGGTGAAATCCACAAAACGTCTGGGATTTGTAAATGTTTCATGATGACTTGGCCCTTCTCCAAACACTCCCATCTACTGACAAACATGAACCATGAATCACTGCACACAGGAAAAACTTCCAAGCCCTTGACTTACTCCTCACCCAGTTCTGCTACACTGACAGCTGAGAGCAGTCACTGTCCAGTGGGGAACAGGGATTCAGGGTCAAGGTGAAGGAGAGATTTGGCAGCCCCATAGATACTCTGTGCTGGCCTTGGGCAGCAGAGAGGAGACATGGCACACTGGATTTTCTGGGTGGCAGCCCATAGGACTGAGCTGGGACTCTCCCAGCTGATGCCAAGATGTCAAGGACAAGCTCCCTGACACAGCCTAGAGAGAGACCATCTCCTTTCCCAGACAATGAATTCACTTTCCACTGCTGAAGGCAGGGCTCAGGAGGTTTTCTGCCTGATATCAGCTGGAGTCAGTAATGTCTTTCTGCAGTCTGGGCTGTTTGTGGTACTGCAGAGCTCCTTGCAGGCTGCTTGCAGCATTTCCCATTAATTCTGAGTTTTGGACTCTGGAGTAAGGCTTGAGCAAGCTGGCTTTGCATGAAAAGCCCTCAAGAGCTGTTACCTCAGGGCATCTTTGCCATTTGTCACCCTGCAACCAGCCGGACCCGAGGGCAGGGAGGTGACACCCCAGCCAGGCAGTCCAGCTGCAGGGGACTGATCACCTCAGCCCGAGTCATGAAATACTGAACTGTTGATTCATAAACACAGTGGCTGGCAGCAGGACAGTGGCTACCAGTGCTCGGCTTGTGGGTCAGGGACAGACTCACAAAAATAGCTGGTGATGTTTGGCAGGATGTCTGAGCCCTCTGCGAGCCCATGTGTTCCCATTCCTGCCTCCATCCACTAGAGAGGCCAGAAGAAGACAAAGAGGTGATTTCCCAGGACCTTGTGGTCTCTGCTGTCTCCTAGTCTCTCCAGGTGGAAAGCATTAAGGGGAATTAAGCCTCTGATGTGGGCATGTTAGAGCAGCCACTCTTGCCCTGGAGTCCTGGGGCACCTGAAAAGCAGCACATTCCTGCGGGGTGGACATCCTTGGTGGCTTTTGTGGTGTGTTGTACAGCCATTCAGGCAGGACCACAGGCAACAGTTTGTGCACAATATTGCTCCTGGCATGACAAGAGCACGAGTCCCCTCCCCAGACATGTGGCTCTAAAGCCTTGCCAACGTCTTGAGAAGAGAGGTTGTGGATCCCCATTCCTGGAAGTGTTCTAGGGCAGGCTGCACAGGGCTCAGAGCACTCTGGTCTAGTGGAAGGTGTCTCTGCCCATGGCAGGGGAATGGAATGACATGAGCTTTAAAGTACTTTTCAACCAAAACCATTCTCTGCTTCTGTGATTATTGGCACTGGCAAGATTTTGCTGTTACATGGCAGAAGTGCCCCCCCTGAAAAGTTTGAAATCACAGGAAAATGCCTTTGTCTGAGTTGGACTGACACAAACTTCATGAAACCATTCAAATAAGGAAAGCTATTGAGATGTTTTGTTCTGGAAACACCTGCAGTCCAAACACTTTGCTATTTCTGAAACCAAGCTATTTACCACTTCTGCAGACCTGGAAGCTGCTGCTTCCTGCCAGCTGCTCTGAAGTGGCTGAGGAGCATGGGAGGGCCTGGGATTTGCCTCAGGACTAGGTGAGCAGATGAGCCAGCAAAAGTGGGAGAGCTCAGAGACCAGCTTACACTCAGTCAAATGTGCATGATGTGTGTTCAGTGATGCCAAAAATCATCCACCAGTGAGCTCCTGGCTTGTCCAGCCCCACTTCCTGGGGAGATTGGTGCCATTTAGCAGCTGCAGCAGAGAGGAGGAGCAGCCAGGATGGGTAAGCAGTGGGCAGTTGTGAAGGCTCAGCACGTGGCTCCCACACTGCAGGAGCAGCAATGCTCTTCCCATGCACATCTGGATCCATGCTTTCAGGGCAATGCCACACAACCTTTACATGGCAGCTGATAGTGGCTGTGATGGGATGACAGTGAGTGTCTTCCCACAGGGAAGGTGACTGGTACATGTGCCCCTCTGAGTGTCAGGACATTCCCAGTGTTCTCACACAGGTTCTCCTGCAGGGCACCTGCCGAGGGGTGCTCTTGAAGGAGGCCAGGATAAGGACTGGGTTGGAGAACAAGCAAGGAACAATGAAATATTGCAAACACAGCAGCATAGAATGTGTCTGCTGGTGAGTGGCTCTGTCCAATGCCTCTTGGGTGTCACCCTTTACAGAGATCTTTCTTCTTTCTTTTTCTCCTTGGGATTTTTTTGTTTGGTGAACAGCTCCTACCCCAAGGACATGATTCCTGGTGTGACAAAGGGAAAGATCCTTGCTCCTGCCAGAACTGCAGGGACTCACACCATGAGCCATACTCACACCTTCCATATCCTTGTGTTTCAGAGTTCAGCTAAACCAACAGGAACAGCAATGTTGTTGGGCTGCTGGAAGCAAACAATGTATGGTGCCTTCCAAAAAATATCATTGTTCACACTGCATGTGGTCACAGCATCTCTGCAGGTCTCTCCAAGAGATCATCTCTCTCCATGCCCAAGGATGGGTTTCAGATGAGATTTCACCAATGGCACCAGGCTTCTAGAGAGGTTTTGCTGCACTAGAGATGCCAGCTGATAATTTGGAGAGGTTGGTCTTGTACTAACAATAGCCCTTGATAGAAAGGAGCTTGTGTTTCCAAGCAGAAGGAGGTCACTAGAAGAGATGGTTTGGGAAACCCCACAGGCAGCTTTTGGAGTGTGGAAAGCAAGTCTCCCTCAAACACGTGCAGCATGTCTGTGGGGAGTGAGTCTATTTTCTGGGGATTTGCAATGAAGTTTTAATTCAGCATTGGAATTAAAATTCATTTTATTAAGGGGCCTTTAAATATTTCCAGAGCTTGACCTTTTCTGGAGGCTGTTGACTTATTAATGTCTGGTCTGGTGTTCTTCAAACTTTCCACACAGTTCAACTTGTTGCCAGCTGCTTTCAAACATATTTTTCAAGAAATTAGTTTGTAATTAAGTACAGTTATTAATGACTGTTTTCCCTGCCTTTCCCATTGGGTTTGCAACTTACTTTTCTCCATGTGGCAGAAAATGGCCAATATTTCACAGGGTGAGTGAAGGAATGTCTAATATGATCTTTGACATGTTGATTTGACGCAGTTCCAACTTTGCAACACAGTGGTGATCACCCAACCGTGTGGGAGAGACCTGGGCAAAAAACAGAGTCAGAATCAGGTCCCTGTGGGCAACTGCAGAGTGGGGGAAGGGAGCTCCTTCACCCTTGGAGAGCCAGGGCATGGGGAAAGCAGTTCATGCAGATGGGCTGGAGGATGGAGAGGGAGAAGGATGGAGAAGAGAAGGTGCAGACCTGCTGGTCTGCAGGAAGGAAATCACTCTTGTGCTTAAAATTCAGGGCACAAAACTGGGAGCTCAGCAAATAATGTGAAGCCAATTTGCATGAACACTCGTCTCCTGCCTGGTCATCCCTCCACCCAAGAGGGGACCATCAGGGAGACCCATGTGCTGAGAGAGCAGATGGAGCTGAGAGCAGCCAAAAAGGGAAGTGGCACTCCTACACAGAGCTCAGAAAGGTTTTATATACTCTCTGCTCTCCAGTGTCGCTGAGGTCACTCCTCTTTGTCAGGCACATGGCAGCAAATCCCCCTCTAAGTCCCAGATCTCAGAGCCATTATAATATTAAAAGCCTGTGCTGAGGCGTCTGAGCAAACACATCAGCTGAGCCCCAGGACTCAGTTATTCTGGGAACTGGCAGAGCTAAAGCATCAAGGCAGCAACATCCTCCTGGGAAATCGGCTGCCAGGGGGTCTGCAAGGGTGAGGAGGGTGATGGGCAGGTGAGGGAGCCCACCCATGAGGGGGCACAAGGCAGGGACACAGCACCTATTTCATTTCCTGACTGGCCTTCAGCTGAGTCCTGGCAGCTCTGGGCAGCCAAGGCACAGGAGTGGAGGCAGAGAGATGCTGACAAGTAACACACGTGCATGGCCATGGGGTGCACACACAAACAGTCCTTTGCCAGACAGCTGGGATTTCTCCAAGCCCTTTTTTTCCCAGGCTCTCACTCTTTTCCTTTTGCTTTCTCTCAGTGGTCCAAATGCTGTGCATCCCCAGTGGGGCAGAGGAGCCCTGTGGACTGGCACCACCCTGGCCACAGGGATGAGTGTGGGTGCAAGCACTGCCTCATCCCCACCCCTTCTGGCACGTGTGTCCTCACACTGCACAGGTGTGCAGCACAGCATGTCCCACAGCCAGGGACACCCTCACAAGCACGGGGTAAAGAACCAACAGGGACAATAGTACTGGAGACATCCCAGTGGCACAGAACCCCATCTGTGCTCTGCTCCCAGACACAACAGCTCTGCCCAGGAGGGAACAATGAAAACAAGCTGAGCAACACCTGCCTGGAGAAGGACTGAGGGGCAGATCAACCCCCAGAACAACCCTCCTCCTTGTGCTGCTCCAGCCACAGCTGCACCTGTGCCCGTTGTGTTTTTTCAGCAGATGCCCACACAGTCAGGCTGCTGCAGTTTATCAGCATCTACTGCTGCCCTTCAGCAGCTAGGAATGATTTGGACTGTTCTTTAAGGCCTCAGTACCTGATGCCAGCCCTGGAGGAAGCAGGAGGAAGGAATTAAGAAGGAGGTGGGGACAGAGGAGATGAGGAGATGAACCTCCAATGGACATGAATCCAGAAAGGTGGGACTTGGCCTTGACCAGGACCCAGGGCAGCCTGTGTCCATTCCCAGAATCAGAGCAAGGCTGATGTCTCCGAAAGGGTGAACAACAGGCCTGCTTCATCAGCTCAGCCACTAGAAAGGAGGAGCAGAGCCAAAAATCCAGGAGAAAAATGTTATGCAAAATTGTTCATCTGTTACTGATTGGGAGGTTGAGAGCTCAATGCAAACCACCCAATAAAACTGGCTTGGATGAGAATTTCCTGAATCCCAGATTAAGTGAATAAAGATGTTTCAGGAGTTCAGGGCCGCAGTTGGGTGGTTTGCACACAATTTGCTGTTGGTTTCACCCTTTGTTGCTTAATGAAGAACAGAAGGAGGATCTCCCATCTCATTCAACCAAGGGAAAAAATTATTTCTTTTAAATTAATTTCCTCTTGCAGGCACAGCTCTGTTTATATGTCCTACACAGAGGCTCCATCTTGGATTGTGGCTCATTCTGCTCCCTGCAAGACACTGCTCCCCTCAGGGACAGTGGCATTCCAGGGTGGTGGCACTGAGACAGCATGGCAGCATTTTGCATGGTAAGGTTTTTTGTCAGAAGCTAATGGTAAGAAGTGTTTTGAAAGCCAGGTCCAATTCTGAGGAAAAACCTGTGATGTGACACACCCTGTGTGTGTCTCTGACTCAGGCCCTTCCTCTCCATATCCTTCACTGCCACAGGATGCTCCAGGTTGTGTCCTTGGAGGAAGCTGCAAGGAGCACAGGGTGCTCTGCTCACCTGCAGGGGCTGAGCAGCACCAGGTGGGCAAGGAGCATGTGCCACACCGAGCTCACCAGGGACTGGGGGGATTCCCCACTCTTGCAGCACCTAATGTTGAGTACTGCTCTACCACAGGGCTGACACAAGCCTGAAAACCACTTGTTTTGATAAGCCTCTTATTCACAGTGAGGGGAAGGAGCCAGGCTGTGTGCACTGAAATCTTTAGAAAGTTTCATGGCTACATCTCTTGCTCCTAAAGGCACCAACCTATACATTTACCTATCTTACTTTTTTCCTCATCTTCTGCCTTGTAAGAAAATGCCAGAGTCTCTTTACAAACTGAATACCTTTAAGTCACCTGGCACCTGGAGCATTCCTCCAAGTGGCATCATGTGCCTTGCTGGGGCTTCAAGTACTAATTAAGTGTGGAAACAAGATGGAGATCCCTGAAGAAATCAGAGAATAAATATTAAAGAAGGAAAAGTAGATCAGAACAAAAGATGAAGAATTCTCATGAGAAACTTGACTCCAATAGTCTCTCTAAGCCTCATCCTTAATTTTCTACAAAAAACTCTCCAGAATATTTCCCTTTGCAGAGTATCTGGGGAACCTAGCTTCTTAGGAGGGGTCCAAAGGCTCCAAGGACAAAGAAAGCTATTTGCAGCCTTGGATTTGGTGTCATTACCACCAAACAATAAAATGCAGCTTGTCTAGATGGCAACCCAGGGAAAATCTGACTGTAACTGTCAGCAGGAGGGTGATGGGCATGAACACCAAGGAGAGATGTGCTTTCAGAGGGAGGATCAGCAAGAGTAATGGCATGAATGTGAGCAACAGCATATTTAGGCAGGATATCGTGAAACGTTTCCATCTCAGCTATTAGTTTTACTAGGAGAAGTCTCCCATGGGAAACTGGAAGCTGCATCACTTGACTCACTCCAAGCTCAGCTCTAGATAACATGAAGCAGAGAACAGGCGTGTGTTGGCGGGGGTAGATGGCCCAGATGACCTAATGGTCTTTTCCATCACTCCAATTACAATCCAGCCTGGGTAGAGGCTCTTCACTTGTCTGCATCTGACTCAGGGTAATGACAGGCTGGAGAGTAACATTTGAATTTATTCCAGTGTTATTTTCCAGTGTCTTCATTCGAGGTCTCTTGGGTAGAAGATGAGCTGCAGAGTGACCTCAGCTGAAGTGACAATATTTCCCAGTCTTCTTGCCAGGTTCTCCTCCTCACAGGGCTGTGTGTGTTGGTGTGGGGCTGCAGGGTGGCCTGGGTCCCAGGAACTGGCACTTAGCAAAGTAGTGAAAGAAATACAGGTACAAAAGCCACCCAGAAAAGCTAGAAGAGCCTGTTACCATCTTTTGCCATCTGAGACACAGCTGTTCCAGGGTTGGTTATTTCCTTTGCTTGGCAATTACTGCGTTCTCATGGATGGATGGTGGGAGCAGTGAGAGGTGCAGGTTGTTTTGGTACAGTCAAACAAACAGCAGGAGCTGAGTGCATCTTCCTGGTTCTTGGGAGCACAGCTCTGATGAGATGGTGCCAGGAAAGAGCTAGGGATTCATCTTGTCCCCCAAGGGAACCCTCCAGGAGCCTGTTCCTCTGAAAATAAAGCCTTTCTCAGCTCCTGAGACCTCATCCCATGGTCTGAGCTGGTCAGAGGTGTGCAGACTGCAACCTCTTTAGCTGGTACCCATGTGGAACCCATGCTGGGTCCTCCTCTCTGCCCTGGGATGAAGATCTGGGTTTACTCTGGAGTGGGGGCCTCACAGCCTGTGGTAGTTCCCCATTCCATCATCTTTAACATCTTGGAACAATATTCCTTTTTCTCAGCTGACTTCACTCTCCCCTTCCTTCAAACACTCTTTTTAAACTGTTTCATCAGAAATCCACCAGCCTCTGCCCAGGCTGCCCAGCAGAGGACACGGGGCACAGGCTGCCCTGTGCTGTTCATGGCTGAGACAAAGCAATTGATGGTTCCACCAAACAGCTCACACAGCCTCAGCCCACCCCTCTCCTGGCCACATGCACAGCCAAGTGGGATTTGCTGGGAGACAGGGAAGGGCTGCAGGCTCAGACTGGTGGCTCTGGAACCCATCCAGCTTCTCTGCTGAAATCTTGCAAGTTGCCTCTGGCTTCACAGGGCTTGTGTTTGACACTGTCCCCTCAAACAGCTCAAACAGGTACAATCCAGCTGACATTTCCATGCTCCTCCCACGCCAAAGTACTTCACTGAAGTTCACCTCTTAACATCAAAGATATTTCTAAGTGCATTATTAAGAGGCACCAAAACCTCTTAAATATTTTGTTAACTAAGAGCCTTGACAGCAGATGGGAAGGATTCCTGTGAGATGTGCAGTGAGGGGAGCTGGAGGAGAGTGTGAGAACCTGGGGGGGATCGAGGGGCAGCCATGGCCACAGTGCCCAGGGTGGGGTGCACATCAATGCTGCTGCCCTGGCTCCACCTGTTCTGGAGCTGCAGGAGGATCCTGAGCTCTCCTAAAATGTACATGCATGAATGCTGGACCAAGAATTTTGGGAGATTGGAAGGCTGCATTTCACTGACTCTACAGCTTCCTGAGGAAACAATCGACATCATCTTCCTCACAAGGGTGAGTGGAAGGGCAGGTGCTGATCTCTGCTCACTGGTGACAGTGACAGGACCTTCTCCCAGAGGGGCTGGGCACTGAACAAGCTCTCCAGGGAAGGGTCACAGCCACAAGGCTGCCAGAGCTCCAGGAGCATTTGGACAATGCTCTCAGGCACAGGGTGGGATTGTTGGGGTGTCTGTGCAGGTCCAGGGGTTGGACTCGATGATCCCCGTGGGTCCCTTCCAGCTGAGGATATTCCTTAATTCTGTTACTTTTGTTTGCTATTTGAAAAATTTGACTTTGTCATGTGGCTTTGCCCCACTTTGCTGTCTACTCTAGGGGCTCTCTGGGATTCTCTGCAGCTGGAGAAGAAATGTGGATCCCTCCAAATGGAAACTCCTTTCAGTACTTTAGATGCTTTTTCGGAGTGGGATGCACTGTCTCTGCCAAGCCCACGATACCCTTCCCAGAAGGCAAACATTGGACTGCCTGTGAGAAATATCCACCTTAATGCTATAGAAATCACCTGGTCTGTACTGCAAAGGGATAGCAGGGATTTTCTTTCTCTCTTGGAAGCAACTGGTATGCTGCAAGAACAACAACATCATGGGAAAAGCTTGTTTATGGGATTACTGACAGCACAGAATGGTTGTCTGGGATGGGATAAAACCTTATCTAAAGAAAAACACAGATACTTGGTGGCATAGGAAGAAATCAAGCTGGAGGGATGAGGGGTTCATAGGCACTGCAATACAGAAAATCAGGGGCACTTCAGTCAACTTTTAACAATGGCTTGATATGAGATGTGCAGGACACTGTGCCAGGGTGGATCAGGGAGAATGGGGACTCCTCTGAGGGTTCAGGCTTCTGCTGAAACCCAAGAACAGACAGTCCCACTGCCACTGCAAGGCTGGACAGGACCTTGACATGCACAAATGGAATATCACAGAGGTGGCACTGCTCCTGCATACGATTTTAGTGACATCATCACCAAAATGGTGCGTTCAGGTCTAGTGCTTACGCTTGAGAGTGACACTGAAAACTTGGAAAAGGCTCAGGAAAGAATGAGAAAATTATACCAAGGCTAGAAATCATTCTCAGTAAGAGACAAATGGAACATGATCTGTTTAGTTTATCTGGTTTTTAAGAGGTGATTTAATCGTGGTCTGTGAGAACTGATGTGGGGGAATACGTTGAGTGCAAAGGCTCTTTAAGAGGGCAGACAAAGTCAGAAAAAGATCCAGGGATTGGAAAGCAAAGCTGGTGGTTGTTGGGCTTGAGATAAAGGAACTATTTTTAACAGTGGGAACAACTGACCATTGGAAGAAGGAGCTCAGAGACGTGATAAACTCTTCATCCCATAGAGCCTTGGAATGTAGACTGGCCACTTTTCTGTGGATGTGAACTGAATCATAAGCTGTTGGTCTTAGTGAAGTTAAAAATGTGAATTTTCAGAAAACCTGAAATGACCCATGGTGGTAAGAGAGATATTCCATCTCCATCAGGCTGAGATGGTGGCAGGGCCAGGCTTAGCTCCCACTGACACTGGCAAAGGCAGACAAGCACAAAGCTGCTCTTCCTGTGCACCAGGTCCTGCCTGAGACTGCAAGGTGTCTGCTACTGCACCTTCCCTGCAATGCTTTCTTCTTTTCCATCAATGCAGTGTTCCTGGGTGCCTGTTCAAAACCTGGAGAATGTGAATGAATACCTTTCTGCTGCTGACCAATATTTTGAAAATATATTTTGGAAATGTATTTTCATTAGGAGAAAACTCCTGGGAAGTTGTATAGAACAAAGCTGGGTGAAACAGGAGTGCCGTGGCTGGGACTTGTGGCAGTTCAGTTGCTCCTTCTTGCACTTAGCCCAGCTTACAGGAGTGAATTTGTGTTACATGTCTCAGCCCAGCCTGACAAGGTTGATAACAGCAAGGTATCAAGGGCAGGATTTCATGAATGTGCAGAGTGTCATCTCTGGAGAGGATCCTGGCTGATGACCCTTGGAAGGGAGACTCCTCCTTTCCCTCAGCATGAAACAAAATTAATTCCCTCAGGCACTTCTGTGAGGCAGCACTCAGATCTCAAACTCATTGGGTTGCCTCATTTGAAAATTTCTATAATTGAAAGGCGGATCTAGAACATCAGAACCATACTTCATTCTAGAAAAGCAACAGGTTAGGCTTCACAGAAGAAAACTGAAAATAAAATTTCTTAATGAAAATTAATGAAAATATGAAATGAGTTCCACTTGAACTTCTCTTGACATTATCTGCTCAAGAATTAGCAGAGGGGATGTTGGGTCTTGCAGATGCTCAGGACACACTTTGCTCAGGAATTCCCTCTTCCCGTTATACTGGAGGGTTAATGATATTTTCATTTGGGAATTATGCCCTCCTACCTTCAGAAAGGAAAAATCTATCTTTCATGAATGTGGTGATGAAAACTGCTGGGCTGCAGCTGGCACAGCAAAAGCCTTTTCTGAGCTGCTTTGGCTCAGGAGGAGTCAGTGGACTCATCACTTCTCCAGGCACCTTCTGTGGCATCACAACAACTCAGAGTTTCTGAATTAGGGAGACTGGGAGATACTGCAGGAACTCCCATGGCATTGCTGGAGGATATTGCAACAATCACAGCATACAAAGAATGGAGCTCTGCTCACTGGGGATGGGGTCCCTCCTCTGTGTCTTGTGGGTCTAAGAAGGTTGCAGCACTGCCACAAAAAGATGTCTTCTGGTCAGTCAGGTGAGGGTTTGTGTAGGTGGTCTTTGCATCTCAAACACCCTTTCTCTGATGTGGGAGGACTCAGACAAGCATCATGGCAGGAACGTGGTACCTGACATTGATGTGACTGAAACTGCAGGCTTCCCACATGGCAGCCAAGCTGGCCACCCTTCTCTGCTCTGCCCAGCACGAAGGCAGATGCAAACAGCAACTGTGGCTGCTGGCACTGGCTGGAGGACAGAACAAACACACATCTGTACCAGCTGCACCCACCTTCCTTCTGTCTGTGAGGGTTCAGGCCCACCCAGTCCATGATCAGAAGCCACCACGTGTGGCCAAGCAGCCCAGACAGGCAGCGTGGTGAATGAATAACAAATAAGCAAAAAATATTCTTAAAATAGCTTGAGGCTAAATATTGTTTGTCCAAGTAACTTGACCAACAGACTCCTGACTGAAGGAGTCACTGCCAGGAACTGAGATCACCTGGGGAAGGATTCAGAAGAGAGGGAAATTCATCAGCAGCTTTGTCTCACTGAACAATGTCAGCTTTTATCTGGTTTCAGGCATGAGATGCATTTCAAAACACGACACCAGTCGTGTTTTGAAATGCATCTCATGCCTGAAACCAGAGTGGATGCTTTGGTCAAACTGAAATCCTGGGCTTCAACTGCACCCCTCAGCTCACTGCTGCAGACAAGTTTCACCTAAACATGTCACTGAGGCTGTAAGGAGTCCTGAACCCTGATACAGATGTGAAGAAACACAGCTGTATCTTTACAAACAAGTTTCTGTGCCCTGAAAAGGACTTAAAATCTTCTAAATTACTTCTCTGTGAAACTAGGGATATGTAGGAAAAATAGGTGAAGACAAAGCCTTCTTCCTAATCAAACTAAGCCCATTTTACCCATCCCTAGTTGCTTTCTACATAACCTTCTCAGCACTTCCTTGTCAGGGAGCACTTGGAGTGAGACTTGGCTGGGTGTTAGCTTGGCTGGAAGATGGTTCATTATTATGATGTCCTAGGTCTGTCTGAACATCTCATCATGCCTCCTGTTCAGGAGACTCACAGAGCCACAGAACAGCTTATGCTGGTTGGGACTTTGGGATCCTCTTGTTTCAACCCTCTGCAATGGGCAGGGACACCTTCTACTGGACCAGGTTGTTCCAAATCCCATCCAAAATAGTCCCAAATAATTTAGGAGAAATATGTTGGAAAAGCAGATGGGCTATTTGTTCTGCAAAGACTCTGAAGAGAAGAAGCTAAAACTGCATGGCCTGCATGAGCCTGTATGTATGTGGTGCCCAGCTGTGCTGCTGGGTGTGCAGGATTTGTGGTATTTCCTCATTGCTCCCATACTGGGACAGACCTTGTCTGGACCAGCTCTAACCAGTGCCTGCATTTTCTTTTTCAGGACACGCTTGGGGCCCACCCTGGGCTTGCATCTCCAGAACAGAAGCACAGCCAGGCTCTGGCTCCAGCATGAGGCACAGGCAGTTCAGGGCTGTGCAGGCAAGGCTGGAGCTGCCAAGGGCGTTGCGTGTTTGCAGCTGAGTGTGGATGGTCTCACTGCCTGGACACGGGCACAGCACACACTTCCCATCTGTTCCATCCCTATCAACAGGAGCTGGAACTCACCATGATGAGGGTGGAGGTTATCCCCATGGGCTCAGTCCTGTTGCTGAGATGCCCCATTAGCTGAGTGCTAACTAATGGAAAAATCCTGCAAAAGAAAATTGGAACAGGAAAGGGAATAGGAACCTTGCTGGGTCAGAGCTACAGCTGGTGTTGCCTGCAACTAGCAAAGGCAACAGAAGATGCTGCTTTGGGGGATCATGAGCATCTCCTACTCCAGGATTCATGGTCACTGGGCTTGGGACAACAGAAGGCACATGTCTGACTGTTTCCTCTGACATTCCCTAATGGACCTGCTCTTCATCAGCTGGTCTAATCTCTTTTCACCCATGCTGACAGCTTCTTGTGGTAGCAAATTCTTGAGATTTGACTCACTGCATGAAGAAATCTTTCCTTTTCTTTGTTTCAGAGTGATATCCTATGAGTGCCACTGACTGCTCCTAGCTCTTGGCCTTGGGATTGGTTTCAATTTCACCTGATTCACTCCCTTCGGTCACTTCAGTCACATCCCTCCCAGTTTTCTTCTCTTCAAACTGACAAATCCCAACCTTTTCAGTGCTTTTTACACTCCAGCTCCTTGATCATTTTAATTATTAACTGACCCACCCTTAGTATATGAAAATTAGAGCCTTCAGGTTTGTTTCTATGCTCTGTTTAACTTCAGAGGAGATCTAGAGGATCTTCTCTTGGGGCTCTAACTGTGGTGAGTGAACACTCAGCTGCTTGAAAATATATCCTAAAAATATGAAATGCCTTTTTTGTGGGGTTGGCTACATTTCCTCTGAATTTATGGTTTCTTTATAGGGTATTGCTCTTGCTCCAGCAACCTGCATTAGTAGTTGCAGATGCAAGTGACCTACTGCTACAGCAAATGTCAGGAATTCTCTCAGCTGTGCAGAAAGAAAAGGCTTTTGTGGTTTAACCTCAAGGTGAGGAACAGCAAAATTGTGACGGCAACCTTAGATCAAATACCTCACAGGCCAGTGTCCCTGGTGGTTTACCATAAACATGCATTTATTTAACACTGGGCTGCATGTGGTCTTGGAGCATTTGCAGGAGAATGGTTGATGTGTCTCACTCTGTTTCCAGAGTTGTCTGAAGATCCCAAGACTTTGTTCTGCAGAAGCACTGCTGTGGTTAGGATTCTCAAGGCTCACTACAAAGGTTAAGCTGTGTCAAAGGAAGATGTTTTTCAGGGTCAGGGTTAAAGGACAGAACTCTGGTTCACCAGCACACTGTAAATGTGATTGTGATGGTCCATAAGCAGGGCTTTAGGACAGAGAATGTGGATACTTATTTGTAAAGTTTCTCTTCTCCTGAAATGCTCAGTGGCAAGAGGATGAATAAAACCAATTCCCTGCCATGTTACACCTGCTTCAGCTTCTGCAAAAGCACAGATGATGGCCTAAGGTCATCCTGCGAATGGCATCAAGCTAAGGATCACGTTCATCCCACAACCCCTGCTCTGTCCTGGTCTATTGCCAGTATGGTCCCTCCCCTGGCAAAACCAGGCAGAGCTTGCACTTGGCTCCTGAGCCTGGTGTCCACAGTGGCAGCTCCCCAGCGAGGATTCTGGTGCTGGACACAGGTGGGCATGGGCCCCTGTCCACTGCAGCCAGCACAGTGAGTGCAGGACACCATGGGCAGGAGGGGGCAGCTTCAGCTGCCTGCTCTTTGCAAAACAACAGGTGTGCAAGCAGCAGAGAGGAACCACTGCAGAGTGCAGGGACCGTGGCACAGGGACTGCAGTGAAGGGACTCTTTCCATCAAGTGTTCTGTCCTGCACACTCAGCCACGGCAGGTAAGCATGGGCCTGGGGCTCTCCCCTCCCAGGGCAGAGCCCCTTTGCCATGGCCACAGAGCCTATGGAGCAGAGCATGGCAGGTGAGGAGGTACTCAGCTGCCCTGTTCCCCTGCTTGGGCACTCTGTGTCCGTGGACAGAGTCAGGCCTGCCCTCGCTGTCCCCACGCAGAGCCTGTGCAGCACAAGCTGACCTCTCCCTGCACAAGGCTGGGTGTATCCTGTGCTCCAGGACCTGCTGACTCATGTATCTGACTCACTCCAAGGCTGAATTTCCATTGCCATGAGTTAGTCTGTTCTGCCAGCTCTAAAGACCCTCACCCATGGGGATCCTCTCCCTGGGGCAAGGAGGCTCAGCCCAGCACAGGTGAACAGCAGCAGCAGCACCAAGGATGACAAAAGTGTCTGACAAATTACAAATGGGTTCATGGTTTGGCTGCTGATGTGCAGAACAGAGCTCTGCACACAGGTATTGCCTCTACTGGCTCCCTGCTTCCTGGGCAGGGCAGGGGGGCTCAACAGCCCCCTTTCAGCCTCAGGTGACAGCTTTCAGGAGGAAGCTGCCTGGGATAGGTGCTGTCTGACTGTTCCCACTTGCAGCTGCACAGCCTCAGCCCAGGGCTCCAGTCTGAGGTGTGCTCTGCTCCAGGCTGGCCACACACATCACCTGTGAAGCACCTGCCTGGTGCTGCAGATTGGCCTTGCTGTCCTGGCACCTGCCAGCCCACACTGCCTGACTCTTTACTGCTCAAAATCCTCACCAGACTGCAGTAACACTGAGAAGCTCTGTGCTGCCCCTGGGGCCTGGCTAGGCTGCAGGCTCTCCTGGGAGGATGACCAAATGCTCACCATCCATCTGCTCTGTTGTCCCTATGCCAGTCCTCTCCTGTAGGTCAGTCTCAGGAAGAAATATTCTCAAGCTGCCAGCTCAGGGCAAACAGCAAAACATCTCTGAACATCTGCAGAGAGGATGACCTCTGGTTCACAGCACCCTCCCAAGCTGCCCAGATAAATGAGCACAGGTTTGGTTTCTTCTGCTGGCCATTATGGTTATCTGTCTGATCTCTACTGTGCCCCCAGACAGGGAAGTCTTACTCACATATTTAAGGAACTGTTGCTAGAGAGATGTCCAGCACTGCTTGCTGAGGGATCACATGAATTTGAAATTTTGAAAAAGAGTTGAAGTTGAAACGATTTTACCATGACTGAAAGACTTTCTCTTTCTGGAGGCTCCCATCCCAGGAGATTAGGCTAAATCAAGGTCTCTGCTTTTCACCTAGTGACCTTTCACATCCAAGAGCAGTGTTCCAGCCCACCAGAACATGTGCCATTCTTCAGCCTGGAGAAAAAGACCTCCAGAGGTTGACCCACAGGCTTGATAAGAAACACTTAATCTACATAATCCACCTGGAGCATTGCAAGCTTGCTGGAAACCTTTCACCACCCTATTTCTGAGTCTCCCCTCCATTTTTCCAGGTGGTGCAGGTGCCTGTGAGGTACACAGGAGGTGCCAGTGGAGTTTTTCCCAGGGATGACTGTTGCTGGGTCCCATATATTAGAAGACAGCACAGCACACAGCCAGCAGAGGGTTAGCTGCCCTGGGCAGCTGTGCAGGGGTGGGTGCTTATGCAAAACCTGTCCCCAGTGTGTGGGGACACAGCTAAAACAGCCAGAGGCCTAAAACACTTCCCTTGCAAAGAGCTCTGTGACAGACAGACCTTTTCCATGTCTGCCCTGCTGGGAGAGATCCCAAAATAAACAACCTGAGGCCTGAAGCCCCAAGGGAGACAAGCAGGAGCAGGGAGTGGGCCCAGGCCAGAGCACTCAGCCCCACACACGGGGCAGCCACACAGATCTGTGCTGTTGACAGAGCCAAGAATAATTCCAGCATCTCTATTTAATGCTATTTAGAAAAACTTCCCTCTCCAAAATGGTGAACTTCCTCAAAGACAGGATCAATATTTATAAATGCTATGACTTCCATGCCCTGGTGATTTATCTCAGACTCAGGTTGGGCAGGGTTGCTGCAGCCCTTCCTGGGCCTGTGGGCAGGGACAGTGTCCATCATTTTGGCTGTTCCTGGGGGAGCAGGATGCATTGAGGCAGCCTGAGGAGGAGGCCTGGAGTGTTCAGGGAGGCAGGTGGGCAGTGGTAGCTCACAGAGAGCCTGAATTTCCCACATGAACACAGGATAAACTTTTGAGGGAATTCAGTGCCAATCCAGTCAGGATAAAGTTGCCCAGTGAGGCTGGCTGGTTTCCCACATCAGAAAGAGCTGGGGGCTCCTCTTTGATAGCAGAAGGAGTGGGTGGTAATGGTGGACACAGGAGACTGACTCCATCCTCCCACATCCAGGTTTCAGATCAGCTTTCTCCTTACCAGGAACATGTTTTCTTGGGGGACAAAGATGATTTTACTAATTTTTCTCCTCTCTCTCATGTCTTGCCATCCCCTGCACTGTTTCCATCCAGCTGACTGTGGCTGCTGTAGAAAGCAGATGGGGTTATATTTACCCCTTCCCTGCCCTCAAGTCATCCCCAGGACTCAATCTTTAGCCCAAAGCAGATAGCAGGGACAGCAATTGTGGTTGAGGATGGAGGTATGATCACCAGCAACCCCACAAACTGATTTTTAAATAAAGCTTACCCTACAACACCACTTCCCAAAATGTCCAGCCTGGCATTTGAACAGGGATAGCCAAGGGATGATATATGGGGTGCATGTTGCTCTGCCTGTATCAGTTAGGGATGGATCTCACTTTGCTAGGTGCCATCCATTGGGACCTCTCCCACTTGGCTTCCATTCATCCTATAACAGCACAGGTCCTGGTCCATTAGAAAGGATCCTTGTGAAGTGTTTTGAGGCACCAATCCTCTGTGATGGAGACCTGGAGGCTTGATGCTCCCCAGGCAGGTGCACAGGGCAGATTTACCTTCGTGGCTGAGTTTTGGAGAACATCCCCCTTGACAGGACAAGAAGGAATGGCTTTAAGCAGAAGGAGGATCGATTTAGGTTGGATGACAGGAAGAGATTCTTCCTCACCAAGAGAGTGGTGAGGCCCTGGCACAGGGTGCCCAGAGAAGCTGTGGCTCTCCCATCCCTGGAAGTGTTCAAGGCAAGCCTAGATGGAGCTTGGAGCAATGTGGGATAGTTCCTGCCCATGGAAGGGGAGTGGAACAGAATGAGCTTTAAGGTCCCTTCCAACCCAAACCATTCTGTGATTCCATGATCAAGCCCTTCTCTGTTCTGCAGCTCAACACTGTGGCCCAGAGAGGAGCTTCTGATTCAAATCTTGGCACTACCTTGGAATCATCAGGGGACTGCAGGTGATTCCATCCTCTGTTCCTCCAGCAGAAAAAGCAAAGCACAGTTGCAGGCAAGCTGAGCATGCTCCCCACTCGCAGCCAGCAGCAGGCACTGGTGTGCAGCTGCCTCCCTGTGCTGAGGGCCAAAAAGGGATTGGCAGTGCTCTGCCCCAGCAGGAACATGGTCCATGCAATAGTTAGGTTGGGACGTGCAGAGGGACATGTGCCATGGGGGGTAGTTTGGAGGAAGAGCAACTAAATCAGCAAGGGAACGCAGGGCTGGAGCCCTGCCAGCACCTGCCACCTCTGGAAATAGCTCTTACAGAGCCCCAGGGCCCAGGCATGAAGTCCCCTTCCCTTGGGTTATTATGCAGCACAGGATACATGAAACATGTTGGCAGCAGTCAGTCTAGGGAGAGCTGAGCAAGGGAAGGAGGGAGATTAATAGGAAAACAAATCAGCACCTAGAAACAGAGCAAATGGACAACACAGAGGGACCCAGACCACCGGGGATGCTGGATCACAGACAAACCCAGGCACATGCATGGAAGGAAACACAGGCTGCAAGAAGAGCTGGCCACCCAGAGCAAAGGCAGGAAAATGAAAGGAAAACACTTTATTATCTAAATGGGGATAAGATTTCTGGAAGAACAGACTCTTCAGCCCAGGAATGGTGTTTGAAGCACTAGAACAGCTGAGAGAGGTGTTGATGGCGGCTGTCACCAGAAAAAATGAGAGTATGGAGATACTGCTTTTTACCTAAAGCCAAGGCATGGGAGAAGAAATAGATACTTGGGTTGGAAGCAGGGAACTCTGCAGCAGCAAGGGCCTGCAAAGGGAATAAAAGAGTGGAAGAAGTGCATGTGCTCAGTGCCCAGGGCAATCTGCAGCTCGCAGATCTTGGAGCAGGGGTCCTGCCAAGCCAGGAGTTTGCTGCTCTGTTAACAGCAGTGACAGAGAGGAGGGAGGCTGTGCTCACACAGAGAAGGAGCTGTTGACTGCAGCCTCTGGCAAGGGAGAACTGCCCAGCTGAGTGTAGCACAGATGCTGAGCCATCCCTGCTCACCTTCTGAGGAGCCTTGGAAAGAGGAAAGGGTTCAAGTTGAGCTGGGCATCCCTTTCACCACATGCAGATGGATCTTCAGTCTGTTAGCTTGTGATAGTACTGGTGTGGCTGGAAGGAGAGGCCCAAGGGATGTTTCAAAGATTGCAATAGACATGGGGACTGAGGCAGGACAATAATTTGTACAGGAAGGTTGGTGAGATCACAAAAAAATCAATGTGGCAGGTAGCAATAGCTCCTACCTGCCAGTAGCAGATAAGAGGTGAACTCTGTGCCACATTTAAGGTGGGATTTTGCTTAAAAGAGGCCAGGCACTAATGGCAGGGGACTGGAGAGCTCACATCATGGACAGATGCCTAGGCACGCTGAGTGGAGGATGAAGGCATGCCTGGAGTGGTGCCAGGGCTGGATATTGATGCTTAGCTGAAGACAAGTGCTGTGCCCCATTCTGAAAGGAATCTCTGCAGCCTCCTGAAACTCCAACCTGTCTGTGGAAAGACTGGAAGAAACCTGATCACATTTAGTAATGGATCACAGATATGTGATAGCTGCAATAGCAACCACAGAGCCAGGGAAGTGGACTTTCTAGAGGCCACAGAAGTCAGAATCTGATGGAGAAGCAGAAGATGGCCTTCGGAAAGCCTGATCAAAACATGTTCTGCTCAGACTGGACCACCACACTCTGCAACTGAGTGAACACAGTCCAGTATCCTGTGGGAAGCAGGACATAAGACTTCTTTCCCACATATCCCACAGAAAGAAGCAGGAATGGCAAATACCATGAAGATGGTCTCCCCTGGGAATCATTGCAATAAAAAGTAATCAATTCAAAAGCCAAAGAAACTGATGGACCAAGAACTACAAGAGGGCATTTCAGAGTCAGTCTGGGTGCCAACAGTCCACCTCTTCAGGGAAACTTCACTTTGGCTGGAGAAACACATAAGTGAAATATTTCAAACCCATTTACAGTTCCTGCCTCTTAATGGGAGCAGGGACTTCCCCAAGACATCATCCAACTCAGTTTTGAGGGCAGTTTAGATGGAATAATAGGGGCAACTTACAGTCTTTGAGTGCAAGCCTGGAATGTGTTGGCAAAGGCAAGAGGATGGGGCAAAGCAGGGGCAGAAACTCCTCTGCCATGAACCAGCTGCTCCAGTGGCAGGAGGGAGGAGGACTGAGGTGGGAGGAAATCTGGTTTGGTACATGGAGAGTGTGCTTTGCTTGGTAACTCCCAGTGTGTCCTCTGTGACAGCTCAGAGGGGTCGTGCATGGTGTTCCACTCCATTAGCAATTACTTTATGCCAGCAGATGTAAATAATTATTCTGGCACAGGTTCCCAGCAGAGAGCTGTGTGCAGCCCTTGGAGCCAGTGCAGCGCTGACCCCCAGCACAGCCTGTGCTGCTGCCTTTCTTGGAGACCAGCACCAGGAGCGGGGAGATTTGTGCTCACACGTGGACAGGCTTCACGTCCTTGCATCAACAGTGCTTTGGAAAATTAAAACATCTGTGCAGGTGAAGTATAATTCCACGTGATCAAACTCTCTGCTTCCCCTCAAGAACTCATTGTGCAGCCCAGCCTTTTCCCTGAGATCTGACCCTCATGAGAGAAGCCTATGGGTTAAAAAGTTGGGAGAAATGTTTACAGAAAAAATGAAGAGAAAAGAAGTCCACATGACTTGATATTTTCTGTGGAAAGTTTTGCCCAAGACGGAGCATTCAGGTCAAAGCTACAAACCCCTGAGCACAGAAGCCACAAAACTGATGTGCCTCTGCGTGGTACAACACAAATCTTTCACCCCAGGAATCTGCCTCTTTCCAAACTCCAACAGTGCCCTCAAGTGCTCAAAAGAGAAGCCGCAAGCCAGGGATGGAGCTTGCTGCCACCCAGGCTGCGCAGCAGAGGAGGCTGATGAACGTAGAGAGAGAGAAGAGGCTGCACGGCCTTAAAGTGCGGCTCACTGCTGTGCCTACCTGAGCTAAGGTGAAATGTCTGTGTCTTTTCCTACTTCTTTTCCCCAAGTGGGTAGATCTGTGCTGACAGCCCATCTGTGACCTAGAGATGATCCAAGAGCATCAAGAACAGATTTAAGGTCTGTGTTGCCTGGAAAAGATGCACACGTCACAAGCTTGTGGAAAGAGCATAGTTTGGATTTGGCCACTGGAATGATCCCACCCAGCCAGACCTCCTGGATCCATTCCTTCAGAAGACGTGACCTCTGGAGAAGAGAGGACTGTGTCTCAGTGTCCCAGCTCCAGAGGGGAGGTTGGGTTTCACCCCATATGACTCCCTGAAGTGAGCTTTCCAAGCTGTGTGGAGGCTGTTTTGGCAGAGCTAAGCAGGGTCGTTCTCACTTCTTCAGTGGGCTGCGTGTCTCAGCAAAAGGGGCTCTTTCAAGGGACAGGAGAGAAGGCCTGTTTGGATCTGTGGGACTTCTGCCTGCCCCCAGTGAGAGTGGCAGCTGGAGACATGGTACATGGTCACCTGAGCTCCTTTGTGGGACACATCCCTGGCAGGATGCTGAACTCAAAACCAGCTCCCTCGCTCAGGTCCTTCCCTGCAGGTTCCTTGGAAAGTCACCTGGTAGAGCTTTATCCTGCAGTCCTGTACTTTAGGGAAAGGAAGCACTCAATGATACAGCTCCATTCACCAGGACTTGCTGTACAAGAATTAAGATGTTTTCAAGGGACAACTGAGTGTTCCTGTGCTAGGAATTGGCAAAGCTACACTGGGAAATTCTTCAGGTTCCCTGTTTCCTCACCCTTTTTCTTATTTGTGGAGACTACTCCTGGGTCATGGCATTGGTTTGATTTATATGGCATGAACGCAAATCCCATTGAGTTAAGCAGCAGAGGGGACAGAAACAGGGAGATGGGAACAGGAACTTCCAAGTCTGTTTTTGTCCCTGTAGCCAGAGTGTCATGGTGCCTCTGACCCTCTCACCCCAGCCTTTGGAGAAAAGTCTGTGTGGCTTCTCTGAAGGCATTTGTGTTGTTGTCTTCCATCGCTGCTCATCATGGCACTGTCCTGTCACCTTCCTACACCACCATCCATCCCCTCCAAGGCAGGAGATCACAGGTGCTCTTCCAGCAGGTTGCTGTCATCCTATTAAGCCCCCCTGAATCACAGACATGACCCAGCAAACACCAATTTCAGTTCCAGATCTGGTTTCAGCAATAAGCCACCCCTTTAGGACCTTTTGCTGCATTGCCTTGATCTGGGATGTTCAGCTGCTTCTTCTCTCTAATTCTGACAAAAAGCTGTTCCCACAGGTGCCTGCTCCAGGTGCTTGTAGGGAGTAGTATCACAACGCCAAAGAGACAGGCAGGCTCATAAACCTGTAGCCAAAGCCTCACCCATTTTAGTGCCTGAGTTGCGAGTTGCTGGCACAAGGAACAATTCTCAAGGTATCAGAGACATCAGGACTCTGCCATCAAGGATGGCCTTGCAGGAAAAGTTTTGCTTCTTCAGGGAAAGCACCTACTCCAACACACAGCTCCTGTTTTGCTGTGGCTCAGCATCCTCAGACAGCACAAGATGGCTCTGCAGCAAGTGTAGATCTGATAGTGATGGGGCTGTTGCTTCTAGTGTAGCAGCCACTCCCCTTCATCTCAATACTCCTTGGCAAATGCCAGCCTCTCCCCCAGCAGTAGGGAGCAGGTAATTCTCAAAGCTGGGGTGCATCTCCAGCTCAGCTGCTGTCAGCAGACATAGAGCAAGAGCCACTGGTGACTTCTCAGTATGACCTTGATTTGATCACCAGCCTGGGGATAAAAATAACCAGGTCTGGGTCCAGATCTCTCACAAGGATTCCTTCAACACATAAAACAGGAACACTCTGGAGAAAACTGGTGGAGTGGTGATTGACAGCTGCAGCAAAGACAACTCGGTGTAGGAGACTGGCAAAGGACCAGAGCAGGTCCCCACAAACCTCTCTCCACATGTCCACAAGGAAACAAAAGTGGACGTGAAAGTGACCTTGAAGCCTGCTGCTGGGATGCCACTTCTATTTCATTCTGTAATGGCAGAAAAGCTGCCATGCCACTCACGACTGACAGGCCCAGCCAAGAGGCATTTCCCTGGCAGAGCACAGAGGCCCCAGGGCAGAACAGGTCTCGTTATGAAATTGTGGGTTTCTAATTAATACCCATTTGTCTGCAAGCTGATCTGCTTGACCACATGCCAGCCCCAGAATTTCATCTTCTTCCCTGGGGACAGGGTTTGGCAGTTGCCAGGATCTGCAGTTCCAGCTCTACTGCCTGCTGCTGGTCACCAGGTCACACACCGACCAGGACATCACTCTCCACACCTCTGCACACTTATCCTGCAATTAGCACTTGTTTAGGCAAATGAGTTTAGTCAGTTCATTAACTCTCCTCTGCAATCTATCAATGGATGGATGGCCTTTCCAAGTCTGGGAATGTGAATGGAAACCACCCTGCTACTCCATGTACTGCCTGGTGAGATAGCATTTTTTATTTTTCATATAAATTTCAGCCAAAAATCTTTCTGCTTCTCCAATGACAAGGGTCAGACAAAACTTCTCCAGCACTCTGTTAGAGCCGAGCACAGAGGGACTGGCAGCTTTCAGGTGTGCAACCGTAAAGAGAGCAGAGAACGCCTGCTCAACTTTAGGGAGAGGGGTCTCTCTGAGCTGGCCAGGGCACAGTCCTCACACAGCTGTGGCTTCGTGAGGCCAGCAGGGACACTTTGTGGCCTTTGCTGCACTGGCTGCTGGTAGCAGGGCCAGTCCCACTCACTGGGGCCATCTGGAAGCTCTCAGAGCTGCTGAAATAAAGTGCCACCGGAGACCCTTGTGAGCCACGGGCTGGGTTAGGTTACCGACAGAGGGACAGGGAACAGAAACACAGCGAGGTCTCCTGGAGGAACAAGGAGCTCTCCTGCAATGGCAGAAATACAGACAGGGGTCTCAGGAAGGAACAAGGAGTACCTCTGCTATGGCAGAAATACAGATAGGGGTCTCAGGGAGGAACAAGGAGCATCCCTGCTATGGCAGAAATATAGACTGGGGTCTTGGGAAGAACAAGCTATGCATCCCCTGCTATGACAGAAGTACAGATCAGGGCCTTGTCACCCCTGCCCTGAGAGCAGGATGTCGGCACATGGACTGTGAGAACAGCCTGGTCTCAGCCTGCATCCTATTGCACTCAGACTGACACAGGGCTGACACGCACAAAACATAGGCAAGCATGGTGGCATTCCACACGGGGGGCTTCTTAGCTCTTAGCATTTCCTAGGGGCAGCCACACACCCCAGGGTCCCTGCCTGTGACACATGCACCCTTCAGCACCCCAATTCTAGACCTGGTACCTCAGGTATCCTCCCCAGCACATCATGGTGAGATGCTGCCATGGGGGCACAGCGAGCTGTGCCTGCAGCATGCAGGGGATCCAATGGCTGGAAACCAGCCAAGCAGGTAATGGAACAGCAGATCAGGACCCACAGCCAGGGCTGTGTCCACCTGCCCATGTCCCACAGCCAGCACCCCAAAGTACACCCAGAGCGTGGGCTGGAAGGTCCAGCACTGCCCAAGCACTCCCTTGGCCCAGGCCAAGGGCAGGTGACCCTGAGGTGGACATGTCTTCTGCTGCCTCAGCCACACATGCCCCTCACGGCTGGCTGCTTGCCCACATAGTCTGTGCCCGGCCACCACTCCTCCCTCAGGGAATGCGCCCTGGCTCTAACACAGGAAGGTGATGATTTATACAGAATCACAGAACCAGTTAGGTTCAAAAAGGCCTTGTCAACTAGACCATGGCACTGAGTACAATGGCCGGTGTTTCCTTAAAGACCCCCAGAAACAGTGACTCCACCGCCTCCCTGGGCAGCCCCTTCCAGAGTCCGATGGCGGCGGAGTCCTGCGGGCACGAGGTGGGAAGTGTGAGCGAGGTGGGAAGCGTGAGCGAGGTGGGAAGCGTGAGCGAGGTGGGAAGCGTGAGCGAGGTGGGACGCAGCCACCACGGCTGGCGGGTCCCTCAGGGCTGCCCGAGGACGGAGCGCCTCGGTTACTGGTTTAGGAGCCCCCAAAACACAGACACAAAGTCTAGCTCAGAAAGGAGACATCGTTTAATCTGCGCGTAGTATAAGATAGAGGTTTCCACAAATCAAGTACACCAAGGCGTAAAAAGCTGTATGTTATATGCAGTAACAGTCACACGAACCTGCCTATCTAACACATATTCTCCGCCTACCTAATGCATATTTATTTCGGTGACGTGACCTTGCGCAATCCTTGAAACACAGAGTTCTTTTCTTCATTAGGCAAATTCTACTGTAGAAGTTATCTGACCACATCAGCTAAGTTCACAAAAAGTGAGAAAATTCAGCCAAGGGACATAAAATTAGACTGGAAGACAGCAAGGGGGAGGGGGCGCGAGGCCCTGCTGCGGCCCCAAAATGGCGGCGCCGTGAGGGGGAGCTGGCGGCACTGGGGCTGCTGTTGTTGAAGCTTTATTGTTCCCGCTGCCGGTGCCGCCCGCAGTGTCCGCCGCGCCCAATAAAGATAAAACCATAGCGGGGCCGGCGGGGCCCGCTGGGCACCCGGGGGTGGGGGCGGCTCGGCTCCCCCGCGACCCCCGTCCGGCTGTCCCGGTTCCAGCCACCCCTCGCTGCCTCCGTCCCGCGCCGGGGATGGAGCGCTTCGTCTGGTGCCGGGCAGCCGGGGGTCGGGACGGGTGGGTGCCTCCCTCACCCGGAAGGAGGGACCAGCCGCTACGAAGCCTTTCAGGCGGATGAGGAGGTTGAGTGAGGCTGAAGGGTGCCTCTGCCTTCAGCCTAGCCGGGAGCGGGGACCCCTACACCCCTCCCACGTTAAATCGAAGTCAGCCTTGTAAGTCCTCCTTGGGTACCCAAAAAACACACTCCCTCTCATTTAAAATACTCCCCATGTTCCCTCTGCCATGGCTGCCTTGTGGCAGTGGCCTTTCCTTTTGTAACCTACACATAAAAGGTGTTTCCTCCGAAATTTAGTCCCTACAAGCAAGCCAAAGCCTGTCTGCTGGGTTCCATTTACCCTCCAGAGGTGTTTATTAGCTGTGCTTTAGGGCTGTGCCCCTGCTTGGGCAGGTGTGACCCTCCAAGAAGTTTTTAAAGGTAGGCATGGAAGGGGTTTATCTTGTGCTTTGGTCACAACAGATTCCTCTCCTTGCTTTGGACCACTAATCACATCTGTTCTTTGCGATGGTTCAAGACTGACCTGTCAAGAGACAAATAAACAGGTTTTTTTTCACTACACCAAAAATTGAGCAATCTCAATTGGTTTCCTTTGTGATCTCCAGCTCGATTGAGCTGCTGCAGGGGAGCAGGGAGAAGAGAGCTTCAGGGCTGTCCCTGTCCCCAGGCCAGGTGAGCTGTGGTGGGTCAGGAAAGCCCTTTTCTGTCCTGGTCAGGAAAGCCCACCTTTTTCCAGAGGGAGAAGGTGCAGTGAGGTGAAGCTTGGGGATATTTTGCTCTCCTGTGTTGGTCAAGAAGGCTGACACACCTGACTTATGGGCCAGACATGACATAAGGCAGCAGGGTTCTGCAGGGTTTTGGTTAAGACATACCAAGTGTCTTGTGTTTGAGGAGGAATTTGGGCTGACACCCTGGTTCAAAGAAGGGTGGTGCAGGAATAGCCTGTTGGAGTATGGACCAGAACAGAGGTCCTTTCCCAGCCTCCATGCTCTACTTATTCACTCTTGTATCCTCTCTCCAATATACTTTAAATGCCTGGAAGTACCACTTAAAGAAGGTGCCAAAAATGTTCCTGTTGTCCCTCAAAGAGCAGCTCAGCAGTTGTAAAATTCTTCCAGGAGATGGAGGAAACATGTTGGCTTTCTGGGGTGAACCCTACTTGGCTTTCACAATGCTGCATCTTCTTGTGCTGTTTTAGAGCAGCTGCATTCATGTTTGAAGATCTGTTGAAAGTCCTTTTGTCTTAATGGAGTTGTGGGGCTGAGGAGGTGCCTCTCTGACAGCCTGATGCAGGAGGTGACGGTGGTGGAAATCCAGGTGTCTTGTTAGACTCAGCTCCCAGTAATTCTGTGTACTTTTTCTGAGGGAATCAGACCCGTTTTGGGGTGACCATGCCTGAGAAGTGTAATTTTAAAGGCACCTTAGGAGGGTGTAGAGCTGTGTCTGCCCTTGGCTGTGGGAACAAATGGCTCCTGTAATTCTGCACATGCAAATTGGGTCTCAAAAACTGGTCAAAGTAATGTAGTTTTGGTGGGTTTTTTTTAACAAGTCACTAAGAATTTGCAACAAACCATCCTCTGTGATATAAGCCTCCCTGACAAAAAGCAGTTCAGATGCCCAGCTTTCTTTTTTGAGGATGTTAAGGAAATATACAAAATATAATTAGCACTTTCGGTGTTCTTGGGCACAGTGATCCATGGCTGAGCAAACTGGAGCAAACTTTGGCAGTTTCTTTGGGTTTGTGCACATTTTCCACTACATGATTTTGCTTGCATTTGGGGCAGCTCTTGGTTTGAAGAAAACTTGTCATTAAGAGTTGTAGCAGAGCTATTTGTTTTTCTATCTATTGTATTTTTATTCAGAACATCAGTTCAGACAGACAGCCAAAATGTGTGGGGGTTGAGTGGTATATTCTTCTGCCTTTAGACACTGTGGAGTGCTGAATTTAGTGAAAGTGTTGCTTATTTTCCTCTGTTATCAGTCTGCACTGATGCTCTGAACTGCAACAAAACAGATTGAAAAACAAATTGGTGTGTGCTGGTTCCTAGTGCTGGATTTCACATTATCCTCTGGGCGAGCTGCCTGCTCTGCCCCTTTGGAGCACCCCAGAGACAAGTAATGGCCCCTCAACATCTTTCAGTACTTCAAAGGCTGAATTACTTTTTGTGGGAGAGGTAAGAAAATTGAATTGCAATCCTTGATTTTCTGGCTTTCCAATAACCCTCAGAGTAAGATCATCACCTTGGTAACAAGAAAACAGGAAACTGGTAAACAGGCACAGAAAGTATTCAGATTGTGATTTAAGGCTGTCACTGCACTTAACTCCCCAAAGCTAAAAACAGAACATTGCCCCTCACTCAGAGGCCACTGTCATGCCCAAGGGACTGCAGGGCTGAGCAACACAAGTGATGTATCCCAGCTTTC
Organism: Cettia cetti; assembly: GCA_013401135.1. Classification (NCBI taxonomy): domain Eukaryota; kingdom Metazoa; phylum Chordata; class Aves; order Passeriformes; family Sylviidae; genus Cettia; species Cettia cetti. The sequence continues at coordinate 50,410 of VZUI01028324.1, forward strand.
TGCCCTGCTTCGTTCACTGATTTCTATGAGGATTGTGAAATGAGCCTTTGATTGAGTGTAACTGGGCTGCAATGGGCTGAGCTCCTCTCACAGGGCAGGGAGCCTTCCTGGGCTGGCAACCACGCCTCCTGCAATGCCCACTTTGGATTTTAGCTCCTCAAGCAGAGAGCTGAGTATAGGGAACAGGAGGGTTGTGTTACTGTGAGCCTCTCTGATCAGCTCCAACAGAAGTGGGATTAACTGAGGACAGAAAAGTTGGATTCTTCCATTTTGCTTTTCTTTTTCTGTCCACCTTTTTTCCCCCCTGGCTTTTTAGTTTTAGCTTTTTAGAGCTTGTATAGGATTTCCTTTCTTCTAGTTTTGCTCTGGGTGTGTAGGGTGATTTTATACAGCTTCATTATCCATGTGAGTGCTGCAAGTTCCTGTCTCTGCATGGCTGCAGCAGAGCAGTAGGCTCTGTCAGCACTCATCACTGCTGAAGTATCAGTTACCTGCTCTGAGATATTCCCAGTTCTGCCCAGTCCCCCAGCCAAATCTCCCAAAAATCATCTAGAGGATGGCTGGGAGGCATAATCACACAAACTCAGGTGAGAAACGAGACATAATTTAACTGTGTGGTGGTGGAGGGTCCTCCACTTAAAAATCAGTTATCATGGCTGGGCTCCTTACTGCTACAGAGAATTTAGCCAAACCCAACTTACTGAGCCTTGAAATCTGGGAGGCAGTGATGGATGAGCAATCAGATTGCTGATGGTGGCTCCTTCTGGCTCTAGGCTTTGAATAAAAGCCCGAAGTGTCCTCTGAGTAGTGCAATTGCCTTGAGGCTGGTCTTGGACAACACCCCCTGTTATAAATGCCTGTTCTCTTTGGTGGTACTGGATGGTTTGGCTCCCTATAATTAAAGAAATAAAATGTACTTAAACAAATATGTCTGTGCTAATTACTCAGGACACATTTTCCAGTGCTCTGAGTTGCTGTAATGAAGAAGGGGACATGCTGGTAGGCTGCTTAGAGCTTCACTGTTTTGCACTCTCATGAGCAAATATGTCTTCTCTATTCCTGCCAGGAATAGAGGGAGCAGACGGTGCTGCTGCTTCCTCCAGCTTGCTGTGGTGCAAGCAATAGGTTTCATGCAGGAGGCTATTCATGGCAAAGTGAGCAGATGTCTCTTGCATGACATTGATGTTTCCTGCTTATCCTTTTGTAGGAAGAGCCATAGCTATTATTATTTAACCAGCAGACCCAATTTCAACTCAGATACTGGAAGCCCTTCAGCTCCAGGGAAGGAGTGGATGGACTAAAATTGCTTTTACATGGAGTCTGGCAAAAGAATCGGGTCTGCCTGTTCTCCCACGACCAGCAGCAACTCTGCTGATGGCAGCTTGGTTCCTTGTGATTTAAAATGGTGTGGGAGGAGAGCAGAGCCTGTGTGTTGGATTAACTGGAAGTGCAGGTGGCTGGCCCTGTGCATGGGGAGGGGCTGGATCTGGTACTGGGAGCTGAGCTGCAGATCAGCCAGCCCTTGGTAGCAATGTGCCTGGAGAAGCTCTGGCTCTGGGGGGCAGGAGGGTGGGCTGTCAGCCCGCCTTCCAGAGAAGGATCCACCAACCCTGTGCTCTTGCTTCAGAAGTACTCAGAAGTACTGAGGAGCGTAACACCTCTGCTATGAGGTGATGTCAAAACCAGCTGTGATCTTCTCCTGGTGCATGAAAAACAAGCTTCATAGCACTTCATCTTTAAAGCCTGAGGGAGCTCTTGGCTGCACAGGAGAGTTCTCCTGCATTTCTGGGATCCACCAACCTGTTCAGCTTTCTGTAGCTCTAGAGGTGATGTCTCTTCTATCTTTCTGTCTTCCCACTACAGGCAGTGCCATGCAGAAGTACAGGGGTCCTGCCTGCCTGTTGGACAGGAAGTCTTGCTTCCCACAACAGCTGAGCTCCAGAGGGGTTGGTGCCATGAGGAAGTGACATGCCAGTTCAGCCTGCACCCAGCCTCTGCTTATGATGTGATTTGGTACAAGCTGGGAGTTGCTCTGAGCCTGGTTTCATGCAAGGCAGGGCTTCAAGATTGGTGTATGTGCATTGGCTTGTTAAAGTTTGTACCCTGGTGATAGGCTATCCTACTCCTGTTGTCTACAAGACTGCAGGAAGCTGAGTGCAAAGATGTTAAGCCTTGAAGGTCATGTATTTCATGCCCATCCAGGTGCTCTTTCTCTAATGCTCATAGTATTTTGTGGCCCATGCCAGTATTAGGCATCCTAGTGTGTGGACAAGGCAGTAACATCTTTATCTTGTCTATCTTAGAGAAAAACTCCAGGTGTCCCACTGATAAAAATTCTGTTAGCAGATGTCCTATCTGTTCTCCCTCCTGCAATGGGGAGAGGAACAGGGGGAGGTTAAAGGGAGGCTCTGGTTGATGGGATCAGGGTTATGGACTTCCGCCAAAAATTACATTTTAGGGGCAAAAACTCACAAATTGCTGAGCTGAGACCAAGGTGTGCTAAGAAGGGGGTGCTGAAGCCCTGGGCTACAAGCAGACCCCTGTCTGTAATGTTCACATGGCTCTGCCCATCTTACCAGTAATTTGGGGGAGAAAATGAACTGGTGCCAAATCACTTAGTGCTTTGCAGGCCCAAACTAGCACTTCAGATTTTCCTCTGTGTTTGGTAGATGGTCTGAAGAGTTCTTCATGCCCTGCTTCCCCACCTGCCCTTCCAGAAACCAGCTGAATTCAGCATCAGCTCCAGCCCCTGGCTGCAGGCACAGCCTGGCACTGCTGCCTGATCTGATGGGTACTCACACCTCCGTGAGATGTGTGGCACATCAGGGCACATCTACTCCCTTCTTATAGCTCCTGGGACCAGTCCTCAGTCCAAACCTGTTCATTTAGGTTTGAACACTACCTAGACTCTTCAGGTCTCGGAGAAAGTTGCTGAATTTGAGGAGTGTGAGTTCAGAATGAGGATCTTGCTGTAACCAAAGAATTGAAGCATAGTAAACTACTAAAATGTGTAAACTGGAAAGTCATTTTCTTACTCTTTCTTTCTGTCTTGTAGAGAGAAATGCTACCAGGATCCATTTCCTTTTCATTACCTGGGCTTTGTGAAAGCAGTGTGGGGACCAAGGCAAGAGGATGTCAGTAGGTACCATGGAGCTTCCCAGTTATGGCTGGCAGCTGCTGTACACTCTCTGTAAGGAGCAGCACCTCTGTGACTGCACCATCTTCATTGGGGATGTGCATTTTAGAGCACACAAGGTGGATTTGGCTGCTGCCAGCCTGCTGTTTAAATCCCTGTTGGACAGCACAGACACCATCCCTCCCATCAGTGCTTCTGTGGTAACACATGAGGAGTTTGCACTCTTACTTGAGATGATGTACAGTGGCAAACTCCCACTGGGGAAACACAATTTCACCAAAATTATCTCAGTGGCAGATAGTCTGCAGATGTTTGATGTGGCTGTTAGTTGCAAAAACCTCCTCAGGGATCTCCTAAGTTGTTCTGCTCTTATAGTAGTGACAGGAGTCTCCAGCCAGGAAGCAGATTCATCTGGAAACCAAGATGAACCTAATTACCTGTCCCAGTCTGGAAGACCTGATGAAGAAAAAACATTTATCATCCTCACTCAGAGAGTTTCTCCTTTACCTGGCTCTGTAGAAGCAGAAATGGAGGAAGGTGTTTCTCCTCCTGGCCAGGCATTTACTGTGAATCATACCTGACTTCACAATGCTGAGTGACTCCAGGTTCCTCCAGGAGGATTCAGGCTCTGGCCCTGACCAGCCTGCCCATGCTGAGTGGTGGCTGTATGGATCAGGAGCCTCTAGAGGGGAAAGGGCAATTGAAGGATTTAGGTGAGACTTCACAGGTCTGGCACAGCATTGCCTCTTATTTAAAACATGTTGGCTCACATTTGCCTGTTTTGGGGTATTTTTACTCTGTGTTTGATCTTTTTAGTTTGCCCTGGGTTGGGAGCAACAGTAACGTATCCCCCTGTTCTGCAGAGATTTTCTTCCTTTGGCTTTTGTAATTGATTCATGCTCATTGCTCTGCCAGAGCTGTAGCGAGCAAAACTTTTATTGCCCACGCATGTGATTGCATGCAGTGGGATCTGTGTTACTGCAGGACATGGGGCTGATGAGACAATCTGTGTAACAGCAAGTGAACAGAGCTGCTTGCTAATGCTACCTTATCCTTTAAACTCCTGTTCAGCATGGGAGGAAAACAGAGGCTGTACTAGGTTTAAAATAAATGTTCCATTTATAACTGGTGTTAAATAAACTGTTGGTTTTCTCTCCAGACTGTGTGATGTCTTCAGAAGGGATTTATAAGTCACAGTTTTCCTATTATATAGCCAGTGTGCTGGTTACAAACTGATGCCTTTCAATCACATCATGCTTTCTGCGAATCCATTCAATTAGCAAATAACTCATCTTGTTTCTCTCACACAGCAGCAGAGAGCAAAAGCTGTAAACTGGATTTCTTTGTTCGATATTAAAGTGTGTTCTCTGATGCCCAGGCTGTGCTGAAAAGACTGGAAGAGTGCAAAGAAACTGATGCCTCTCAAAAGGAGGTAGGTGTGTTTACTTCCATAAATCATGCAAGTTTTTCTTCACCCTGCTAAGGACTGTAATAGTTCGTGCCTTGTTTAAGAAATTGTTTCATGGGAAACTGGTGCCTGGTTGTTTGAAGGGCAACATGTGCTCACCTGAACAACAGCCTGGAGAGAAGCATCTGTAAATGCAAGTTGCTCAGGCATGCAGGTAAAGAAGTATGTGCTGTCCTGAAGACATCCTTATGCTGTAGGGGAGCTCCAGCACAGATTTCTCTCCTCCTGTTTATGGCATTTGCTTCAGGAACTGTATTGACTTGTAAACAACTGACATATGAGATCCCAAAATAGGTTTCCCAAGCCCTCAGCACTGTCTTGCTGTGAAGCATCTGCTGCTCTCTGTGTAGGGCAGAGCTGCTGAGGGAGGAGTGGGACAGGGCGTGGCAGGGGGAGCTGGGTGCTGCCCCGTGGTGCTTCTCCTGCCAATGTGCTGCTTTAGGAGCACTCAGAGTTGGTAAATGATGCTTGATTCCTGTTGGAGGGGGTAACTGAGTCTGCTGCTGGGCGTATGCTGAAGGGTTCTCTGGGCTCTGAGCTGTGGTAGCCAGATGCCACCCATTGTCCCACCTCGAGGGCAACACAGAATGTGGTGTCTGTCCTGCTGTGCCAGTGGAGCAGGGGCACACAGGCTTGTGGATGATTGTGGTGACTCTAGGTGGGCACTCGTGCTGGCTGCACTCTGCTGTGCAGTGGCAGGGTCTGCAGAAAAGCTGTTGCCAGTGTAGAGCAAAGATGGGACTTTGCTTGCTGTCCTCAGCCCAACCATTTCTGGTAAAGCATTTTTTATACCAAGCTGCATGAACTGCCCTGCATGTCTTTCTGAAGGGGAAGAAGTATTTCTGTTTCACTGCTGCCTCTTCTGTGAATCCCTGATTATTTAGCCTTTGGAAGCTGAGCTGTGCTATTCCACAGGCTGGGGACTGCCCTGCTCTCTGGGTTCCCATGTAGCTGCTGGCTGGAAACTGGATCCAAGTCCCTCCAGTAGCAGTGTGATCATAGGACATGGTACATTTTGTCCATTCTGCTTATAAAAGCCCAAGACCACATCTTTAGTAGGAAAAAACCCAAACCTGTGACAGCAGGGAGAATTCCCTTGGGTTGGGGAGTGCAGGATTGTTTTCTGCTGAGCACTTAAATGTTCATGGAGGGAAGTCCATGAACCCTTAGCAGCTGGTTCTCCTGATGTTGTGGAATATAACATATTGGGGGCTTTAGGAGAGAGATGTGGGTCCTATTTCATATTTGCAGTAGCAAGCACAAGCCTGGCTGGGCAGATAAGCACCTCTGAGTGCTCTGCTCAGACAAGGATTAGATTTTTGTATGTTTGTTTTTCACCATGAGCAGATAAATATGTCAGGTTTAGGGTTTTAGCTGTTGTGCATTTTACAAGTGGAGCTGAGCTGGGTGCTGTGCAGTGTGGATGGGTGCTGCCAGAAGGGATTTGGCAGCTCCATGCTGCTGTGCCAGCAGGCTCTGTCCCTGTTCCTGCCTCCCCTTCCAGGGTGGCAGGGTAGAGCTGTGCCAGCAGAGTGCCCAGGCAGAGCTGCACCTTCTGCACTGCACAGCAGCCCCATTTGCTATTGCTTTGCAGTCGCTGCTGTTTTGTGTTCCTTCAGCCCTTCAGACCCAGTAGAGAAGGTTTGCAGATCCATTCCTGGCCTTTTGTGCTCCCAAATGAGCTGTTACAGCAGGAACCAAGCGAGAGGTTGTGGAGCTCAGAGCCAGTTTGGGTGTCTGACCGCAGAGCAGTAGCTGGACAATTTTTCTGCAGCTATAAATAAATGCTGAATAAATGAGAAATGGATTTTCTTTAAGCCTTCCTGAAAAATCACTTCTCAACTGTGACAAGCATGAAAAGTGTCAGACCTAGGGCAGTGGGAGAACAGGCTACAGCCTGTTATAAGCAAGGGCTCAGCCAGATCTGTCCTTCTCTGAGCTCCCCCCTGGGACCAGCAGGACCTGTGGACCTTAGCCCTGAGTCTGTTTCCAGCACACAGAGCAGCTTTTCCCTACAAGAGCCTGGTATTTCCTTTGGGGAGGAAACACAGCGGTGTATTTTTAAAGTCATGCTTGAAGTGCAAGTTCAGCTCCAAAGAGCTGAACTGGGATGTGTAACTCAGGCTGAGTTTGTGCCAGTGGTAGATGTCAATGGATTTTTCTTTTCCCTCTCATTTTTTTCCCCTCATTTTTTCCCCCCTCCTTTTCTTTGTATTCTTTTGCTAGTCATTGAAGTCTCCAGTGCCTCGGGGCAAGTAACAGTGTGTCTGGAAGCCGGTGAGACACTGTTTCTTTGTAGAAATCATTCCTGCTGGGTGTGCTTCCCCTGCTTGCAGGGGTGATCTCCCATTCCTCAGGAGTATTCTCTTTTGGAAGCAGCTGATCTCTCTAGGCAAGCTCAAAACTGGTTGTTTTGGGCAGTAAAGCCTGGGCAGCACAGGAGTTTAGGGGAGTTTTGCCAGCCTGTATCAAGGCTGCCCTGGTGTTCAGGCTTCTGTGGTTTCAGTGGAATTTGGCCTTGGATGCATCTCTATTTCTTTTCCTTTGGTGAACTCATCCCTGCATGGTATCTTCCTCTGTGCAGCACTCTGGTCTGCTCCCCTCTACTGTTTCTGCCTATTTCCTCCTACATCCAGTGGAGGCTGATTTGGTTGTGGGGTTTTTCCCCAACAAATTTGTGGTGCAGTGCTGGCTTTTGTGAGAACAGTTGCTTCTCTCTGAGTTTGATGTTCTTTTCTGCTCCCCAGACTAAAAAATGCAGATGAATTGCTTTTCAGTTTAGGGAGATGTGACTTTTGGGGTTGTTTCTGTTTCATAGTTTCTCTGTATATTTCACATAAACTATTCCTACCTAATTTGGTTTTGGCTTGGATGAAACCTGCTTGGAAATGAGAACAAGACTGAAATTGCAGTAATTTAGGGAAGCGTAGAAGAGCTTTACTGATGTCAAGTCTTATCTTCCTGTGCTCTCTTAGAGAAACTCAATTCAAATTATTGCACAGTTCATTTGTTCCCTCTGCTACCAGGTTCAGATGAAGAGGGGGAGCATTGGTTCTCCCAAGTAGAATAAATGTCACTGTGTTTGTGGATCATTTCCATTGCCTGTGGGCCCGTCCAGTCACTGTCGCCCTTCATTTGCAGCTGCAGGGATTTCTGGATGAGGCAGAAGAAAGAAGTTTCCTGTTATCTTCTGCATCCTGATTAGGAGAGAGAGCTTGTGGGGATTTGGCATTTTTTTTCATGGTGACAGAGCTAGAGAACTTTTTATTCCTCTGTTCTGGTGTATTTTTGTAGAAGTTTGGGCTGAGCTTTCGTTCTTGTTGTGTGGAACAAGCAGGGGGTCAGTGTTTTCCACAGAGCCTTCCTGGGCTCTCCCTCATGAGTAGGCTTGGAAAAAAAAATCCCTTTAGGTTTCTGAAGGAAAAACATGAACATAGTTTTTCTCTAATTATTGTATGCACAATACAGTAGTTAATTGATAGTTGATTGAGTTAATGGTGGGGTCACAGCCAGGGAGCTTCTCTGAGGGTCAGGTGTGTGGAGCCAGTCCTGGGGCTGTCCATGCCACTGCCCCTGCGAGCAGCAGCAGCCTATGGAACAGCACTGCTCAGCTTCCAGAGGTGGGATAAGCACGGAGCCACAGAAGAGCCAGCAGTGAAACAGTCCCTAGCTGTGAGGATTTAGGTTTCTTTTTTCCCTTGCTAAGGCCAGGATGAATAATACTCAGGAAATGAAGATGTTGAGTTCAGACTTGGAATGTTTATTCTATCTTACCTGTTTACAGTATTTACAGGCTCATGAGCCGTGAGCTTAACTAGCATACTAGGAAAATGAGGTAAAATGGAATGCTTCTAACTCTTTCCAAGGTCTTTTAACAATAATTACCCAGTACTAAGGTGACACCTATATTATTTATGTTTTTGACCCAATAATGACCACCTAAGGGCTGCAATGCAGACCTTTTTCACCCAATTACAGAAAACCACCTAAACCCATAAAGAAGAAGGAAGAAGGTGAAGAAGAATACACCAAACAACATCCCAAATCCCCCATCTTGGCTCATATGTATTACTGTATACTAAAATCTTAAATCTAAGTTTCTAGCCTTCCAACACCTAACCATGCAGGTTTCTGTTGTGGTGAGCTGCAAGGAGGCCTTGAGAGTGCCCAGTGCTTTCAGGGCCTGGAGCACACTGCAGTTATACTGCTGACATAAAGGGATGGGTTCTCATATGGATATCTAAAAGCTGTTTATTGTAGGAACCAGAACTGGATACAGCTTCATTGGGATCCAGGGACAAGAACAGGATTGGGCTGAGGGCACAGGATTCAATATGGGGCAAAAGGGATGGATCTGAGGGTCAGGGGCCAATAGGGATAAGGGAAAGTGGTGCAGGGGATTGGTGAAGAGTTGGGAGAAGCAATAGGGTGATGGGGTGGAGCAGTGCAGTCAGACTGGGCCAATGGGGATTAAGGGAGGGAAGAACATTCTGGAAAGGGTACATAAATGGTAAACTGGGGCTGAGCAAGGGTGACAGCAATTATTAAACCAATAGGATAACTGAACCTAAAAGGTCTTAGCTTGTGGCTTTTAGGGCCCATGGGAGGGAAGCCTTCCTCACCCTAACCTAGAGGGGAGTTTCTGTCCTCTTGCCTTGGCCCCTCCAGGGTTTAGGATGAGTTCTCTGGTGGCAGGCACATGGACCTCCACTAGTTTCCAGTTGCTTTTTTATATTTTCTTCACCTTCTGTACATCAAAACCCAAAACAGTGTGCATTTACAAGGGACCAATGATTGTGGCTGTGGAAGTTTCCCCACAGTGCCCGGGGCACCCACTGAACAACACATCCAAGGAAGTGTCTTCTGGAAAGAGCCTATAAATAGCAGAACATTTCAGTTACTGAAAACTCATTTCTATTAGCCAAATCCATGCACTGAGGAAGGGGTGTTACCTGGGGCTCTGGGTAGCAATGCTGTGCTGATTTTAATTAAAAAACCCCTAAAACTGAAAAATATATTGCAACAAATGCAAGTTGCTTTTCATCCATATTAGTGCAAGCATGGATTTGGCAGGATTTGAGCACCTCTAGGATGGTGAGAGTGGAGATATTTTGTGTTTTACATGCTCATTTTGATCTGGAAGGAACCAGGCACGCAAACCTTGAGAACAAACATGATCTGGTTATCAAGTTTCATTACAAATTAATGTTTGCATTTAAAAAAAACCCCTTTATGTTTGTTCTTCAGCACATTTGAAGTGTTTTCTTTACACCAGAGCCCTTCATGTCCACGCTCTCCGTTTGGCAGGCAAACTGCTGTGAGTGGGAAGGGCTGGGACTGCTGCAGTTTCCCCTCTGTGGAGTCATTGCAATAGGTCATTGCACTGCCATGCTGCCCTAAAGTGTGAGCATTTACACCTGCTAGGAAAAGCCAGCCCACAGGCTCCTGGTGCAGCCCCAAGCAGTTGCATACAGGCTTTTTATCATTGGAATAAAAATGACAATGACAGCAGAAAATGGCCATTCTCCCTGGAGCAGAGCTGAACTTCCCACTTCAAAGGTACCTTTATCAAATCCCTGGAGTCTCCAATAAAGGCTGCCTGCTCCGAAAGGCTGGCATCTCTCCTGGAGAGCTGGGGAGCTTGTGTCTTCAGGGGCAATATTTACAGCATTAAATGACTCTGGGGGAATGGGAGTAAGAGTTCCAGCTTATTTCTTTGCCTTTTATTTCCATAACTGTACAGGCACGTCTGCCTCTGGTTGCTGTTTCAGGTCACTGAAATAGATTTTGGAGCTCTGGGTTTGATTGCCAGGTGTGCTGAGAGCACAGAATTTGCATGCCTTCTCTCCAGAGTTTTCTCTAGGAAACAGAATTCCATTGTGATTGAGAATGGAGATTCCTGAAAGTTTCACTTGAAATACTCTCTGCTTTCTGTGCAAGTGTTCCCTCCTTGTTCTGTAGCAAGATCCAGTCTCTCTTGCTCTAGCTTTGTCCTCCAAAGCAGCAGTGTTAAATTCACACTTTGTCAGGTCTTTCACTCTTAGTGGTCTTTGGCTGGTGGAACATGAAGAAATGTTTGGTGCTGGAACCAGCTCCAGTTTGTGGGATAAGGGCTGGCAGCAGAGCTTGTTTCCCTTCCCAGGGTGGGTGGCCACAGGCCAGAGCTTGGCTTCAGTGTGTGTGTGTGGTTATTTTTTGGTCCTGTTTAATTTTTTGTCCCCCGACCTAAACTCCAGGGTTCTGCTTGCTGTGTCTGTCTGTATAGGGCAGTCAGCTCTGTTCTTTATGCCTTCCTGCATTTCTGTTCTGCTGTAGGCTCTGGCTGCCCTCTGGCCAAGGCAGAGTCAGTGTTCAAGAAGCTGCTGGGCAAAGTGAAGGATGCCCACACCCAGGATAGTGACACTCGGAATGCTCGACCCCTGGACACTCAGACCCTCATGTCTTTTCTGAAACTGTTTCAAAACACAAATCCTGAGCTTACAGTGCCTTTGCTGGAGAGGGAGAAGGGCAGCAGAGAAGCCCCACAGCAAGCAGGTAGGAAATTGGATGCAATCTCTGGCAAAGTGAGTGGGCAACCTTACAGAGACACCCTGTATTCACATGCAGGAGGTTTATCACGTGCTGGCCAAGATCCTGGAGCATCTCTGCCTGTAGCAGGAGGTGTAGCTGTGCAGGGCTCTCCCCACTGCTGCCTGGAGGGCTGGATCAATGCCTGGCAGCCAGCATGGGTCAGAGCACAGCTGAGACTTGGGATTGAAAACTTCTTTTTTACTCGAGTCTGACACAAAACACTGGCCTTGCAAACCTGGTGTTAACCTCCAGCTTGCTTTATGGCTTTGTGCTCTGTTAGATAAATGAGACATTTTCCTTTCACAGAGTTTAAAGAGAATAGTAAAGTGATTTTCCTCTGCTGCTAGTGCTTGGGATGAGCTTTGCTATTCACTTAGATCTTTCAGAGAGTCTCCCTCGCTTCAGGAACCTGTCAGTTTCTTCTGACTGACTTATTTCTTCTCTTGTGTTTCTGAATCTTTTTCCCCCCAGAGAGCACAGCCGAGGAAGAGACGCTGACCGCTGCCTTGCAGTGCTGCAGGGAGGAGCTGATCCAGAGCGTGGCACAGCTCAGCCCCATCACAGAGCTTTGGAGGCAGAAGGAGAGGGATTCCTGACTGCCTCGGAGAAGCTGGTAAAGAAATCTGAAACAGGCAAACTGTGTGGGCAGTAACACACAAAGGTGTGTGTGTCTGCAAGGTAGCATCATACACGTGGTTTACCAGGTGATGGGCAAGCTTCACCTGGCACTGTCACCTGCCTTCTGCACAGCATCGACTGCACAAGTGTGTGGACTCAGGTCCTTCTGGCCTGGACTGTGGGAATAGTGAAAACTGAGCAGTGAAGGCAACCTGGAGACCAGGATCAGTGTCAGACTACCCCTGCAAGGGGAGCCTGGGCCAGAGGAGGTGCCTGGTACTCCTCAGACCCTGAAAAAGCTTTTTTGGGAACAAGGACAAGGCTCTATAGGGGAGTTTAATACCTCTCTGCTACCTGAGTGTCAGTTCCTGGTCATCAGCTTCCCTTTCAGCTGTCTTCCAGCTTTATGTCATTTTTGCAACTCTTACCACTCTGTTTCCTACAAGACTAGCACATCCACTAAATGATTCAGTTTTATTTTTCATGTGTTTTGCAGGCAGAAGTTGGTGGGGAAGACTTGTGCTTTCCTTTTCTGTAAGTAACTGCACTCTGTATGCTTTACAGAAGTCATAAAGGACAAAATGCTGTTTATAACCTGCTTTCCTTTGTTTTTGAGGGGAGCTGGCTGTACCCTGTGCAGCTGGAACTTACAGAGTGCCCTCACATGCTGTGATCAGGACACAGCTTGACCTCCTGTCCTAGTTTGTCACATCATTGAGCTCCCCTGACACAGGATTATAGTGGGTGGGAAGTTGTGCTCAGTGGCTTGAATGATCTCTGCTTTCTGTCTGACTAAGCCTGACCAGAGCCACAACAGGTGGGCTGAGAACTTCTGCCCAGCTCATAAGCTTCTCAGTTAAGGTCTCATGGTCCCTCACCACCTCCTGCACAAAGCATCCCTGAGCACAGACACAGATTGGAACAGGGCACCTACAAAGGTATTTCCAGCAGAGGCATCTCTGTCTTGTCCTCCTGGGCTGTGGTCTGACTGGTGGGACTGGGCTGTGACTGGTGACTGATGAATTTTTGCCTCTGAAAGCACAAAGCTGAGCCTGGAATGGAGATGTGAGAGGAGAGAGCAGGGTATGAGTAGAGCAAAGGACTTGGCATCTTCTGGGGTGTTGTGGCTGTCAGCAGAGACCCATGTGGGGGGCCTGGAGCTGAAGCTCCATCAGCAGTGGGGTTTTCATATATGCTTGTTCATGTTGCAGTGCAGCCTTACTTTTAAAGGCTTCACCTTTTCCCTGCTCTGTTCTCTTTGTCTTCATAGACTCAAGCAATTTAAAATTCAGCAATTTTTAATTTCCCTTCACATTGAAAAAACCAAGCATAAGCCCCCAATAATAAACCAAAATCATTCTGCCATCATAATTCTGCTCCTTGGGCACAGGATACAGCCTGTAACTGCATCACCATGTACTGCAGAGCTCCTGCCTCCTTTGGTGGAGCAAGAGTGTTTCTTTTCATCCTCACCAGTCCTGTGCTCCATTTGCTACAGAGCCTCCAAAGGCTGCTCCGAATAGGAAATCCCACTCCTGTCTGTGGGATCCCTTTGTGCTCCTGTTTCAGCCAACAGTTTCCATCAAATTACAGATCCATTTGGGGAGCACTCCAGGAAGGCTGTGGGCAGAGCTCTGTCCTGCTGTGGCACAAGAAAACAAGAAAGAAATTGCCAGGGGTAGACTAACCTTGGGCAGGTTTATTTGTTTAATTCCATCCCCTCTCCCCCAGACAAGTGAGAAAGTGTTTAATTATTCCAGAAGTTAAACTGATTAAAACGATGGGCCCATGGCACGTGTGCAGGTGGGATCCATGGTGTCTCAGGTGTAGGACTGGGAAAACAAACATGGAATTAGCAGCCACCTCTGAAGGTTTCATCTTACCTAGTTCATCCAGTGTTGCACTGGAGCTCTGGGCTGGCAGGGATGGGATCTCAAAAGTTCATAATGATGATGCTTTCCTTTTTCTTCTCACTGTCACTGCCTCATTAGCTACACACTTATTCAGCAAGACAAGAGTTGCTCATGGAACAGCCTTTTTTCTTGGCAACTGGGTTCTTTTTGTGCTTGGTCTGAGCTGTGCAATAGAGCAAGTTTGATTTTCTTTGCTGGAAAAGCAGTACATGATGTTTCCTGAAGCATCTTTGTAAATTTCTGGGTTTTCCTGGGTAGCTTTTGAATCTAGCCTTTCTCTTTTTTGAGTGCTTAACTTCTGTGGCTTTTTGGGTGTTTCTGTAATTGGAAAGGGGTGGAGGATTTGGATACAGGATATCACTTAAGAGAAATAAAATGGATGGTGCCCCTTACTGCTTAGGTTGTTGAGTTCAGAGTGACCAGTCCACAATACAGCCCTGAACCCAGAAAATCAGAGCAGGTAGTAGAAACATCAGCCCTTCTGTTCAGGCTTTCTTCTAGAAGGCACCTGGGTATTCTGAACTATGTGGTTTCTCTCCCCTTTGACTCCAGTGCCTCAAACCTTGTTGCTTCAGAGCTCAGGCAGGTATCAGGGAAATACAAGCAGGTTGTTGGCCACTGCAGGAATCCTTGCTGGGTACACTGGGGATGGAAGAATCCTGCTGCAAGCAGAACTGGGGGATATTTTCTAATTGCCTCACCTGGTGGTGTCAAAATAAGTCTTAAAATGTCACCACTGCATCTCCCACTGCCAGGGACATTTCTTCTGCCTGGGAGCAGTGGTAGGTTACAGCAGGAGCTCCCAAAAGGATGCTGCTCTTGTACTTCTTTTTTGTGTTTTCTTAGAAGAGGGCTTCAGATTAAGGGATCTAGAGGCAGGTTGGTGTGAATTAAAGGGTAGGATACATCAGCAGGTTCACTAACAGAGTTTGGGTTATAAAAGGACAGATCTTTAGAAATGAGAGAAACTAATTAAGGAGTTCAGGTGCTCATTAGAGCGCAGGAGGAGCTATTGGATTAGTTTCTTTTATGTTAAAGGTAGGGGAACTGTCTGAAGTTTGCATCCTGAATGAGAGAAAAGAACTTACATGAGAGGATACACACCTGGGTGAATGAGAAAATTGAGGAAGAGTTTTAGGACATTCAGGGAATGGCTAAAATGTCTGACAGGCAAACAAACTGTAGAGCTATGGAGAGGCTTGTGGCACATCAGGCTGCCGGGCATCATGGCAAATATTGTCTGACCAAGAAAAGAATAAGGAGAGGAGATGACCTGCAAATTCATGGCTTAGCCTGGAGCCTGATCCAGGAGAAACACAGAAACAGAAATTTCCTGCAGCTGAAGGAAAATCCTAACTTGAATGACATCCCTCAACAATCAATTCTCACTGAGTAGTGAGAATGGACTGATGTGCTGGTACGACGTGAAGGGTGTGCATTGGGTGCAGTCATGAGAACTAAGAGGTGAGACCTCATCCAAAATTTCTGTTCCAGTCTCGTTCAAAAAAGGTGAATTCATACTGGAACTTGACAAATCAGCAGTGGGAAGTCCAGGGGAGTGTAGAAGCTGTTTTATAAGAGGAGCTGCCTTATTTAGACAAGGGAAATGAAGACTGAGAGGGAATATAATCATGGTCTTATAATGAAATCAGAGAGGAAGGGTAGGTAAACACCTCGGAGAGTTTAAAAGGCTTTTTAAGCTAAAAAATAATGTTGGCACATGAACAAACAGACATACACTGGCCATGAATAAATTTCAGCTGAAAATTAGAAGAATCATCAGGGGAATGAGGCTGTGGAAGAGCTTACCAACCAGGGGAAAGGGAGCAAAAATGTAACTAGTTTTAGGACAAATCTTAATAATTTTATTGATAGGACTGTGTAGTGCTTATTGTCATCAGGGAGCTGGGCTGGTGCCCTGCAGGGGTTCTGCTCAGGAGCACAGTGCTGGTGGAAAGGAGGTCAGCCTGTATTTGCCAAGTGCCTCTCCCTTGTAGCTGTTTTACTGTCATCCTAGAGCTTTTCCAAACTACAGCTGTTACATCTCATGTAAGAGATGTTTCACGTGGCCTCATCACAGAAATAATCATTCAGGTAATAGGTGCTTATTTAAATAATAAGACTATTTTCTCCTGGCCATCATTTTTTTGATGGCAAGCAGAAAAATAGCGGAGACAAGGGAAACGAGACTGTCAATTTTAAAAGTACTCGCTAAAAATATTACATGAAATGTTGTTTTGAGCACTCTCTTTAAGTCTGCTTTTGTTTTCTTTTAAAAAGAATTTTTTGCTTGTCAGCCACTTCCAAGAGCTGGACTTGGTGGAAGAACCCCCCAGGTTTGTTTTCAAGGTGACATGTCTGTTACACCTCGGCCATGCCAGCCTACAACCCCTTCCAGTTAAATTGTGTGAGCAGTGGGTAGGGATCTGGTGCAGTGTTGTGGTACTGCTCTGTTTTTCTGAACTCTGTTCAGATCCAGGAGTTTGTAGGAAGCTGTCACAGACAGTTATGTGGCTGTTTCTTTGTTACAGGTAGTTTTGGATTGCTGTGAGGGCAGCTCTCAGAGGAGAGCCATGGACAATCTGCTCAGGAAGGTGGATGAAGAGAAAACCCTGAAAGTGGAAATTTCTGGGGACTGTGAAAGCATTCTTCTCTGGATTCCAGCTTCTGCTGGACAACTTGGTGGCCACAGCAAACATCTCTGATGGTAAAGGTAAGAGTAAACTAAACTTCCATTGGTGACTTTACTGTATGGTAGTGACTGCCTTTGAAAGCAAATATTTAAAAATTCCCCCAAGCTGGAGATGTCTTGATGTTAAATACAGACAGTGTCTTACTTGGAATTCCTTGTGATTGAGGGAGATGGGGGCAAAATTTATTTGGGCTGTGCTTCTTTCCTTCTTTCCCAGGTAGCATTTCTGCTTGTGATGGTCACTGACTTGTGGTCTGTGTGCAGCAGAGTGTGCTAGTGGGAATCCTACACTTGGTGTCTCCATTACACATCATTCTCTTGGATGGCCAGGTCACTCCTCTTATTTGTTTTGGTGGGATTTTATTGTTTGCTGCCTGCCTGTGGTGGCTCAGGGACTCAGGAGCCCCCATCTTTTGCCTGGTGGGACAACATTCCAAGTTTCGGTGGGTTTAGGCACACTCTGAACAATTCAGATCAAGAGACTCTGAAGTCACATAAAATTTAAAACTAAATTAACATGCAGTGAAATGTAAATGAGGATTTAATAGAAAGCAAAACTGTGCTCATAATGCTGATAATTTCCTCTGTAGCAAACATTCCCAATGTGCACTTGGCTTTGTCATTTGTTAAGCACGATTGCTTTCTCGAAACACCAGATTCCCAGCATGGTTAATTATCTCCTGGTAATACCCATTCCAAGGAGGGGCATTCCTTAATTACACAGAACTGAATTTCCTCAAATTGCAGCTTGAACAAACAGAAGCACAAATATTTCTTATGATGAAAATGAAGAGGGAGGGGATGATTTGAGTCTGCTGGATTGACTGGTGGTACCTTTGGTGTCCCATGCTGCCCAGCTAACAGGGAGCAGGAGGTCCTGCACTGTGGCACAGGGCATGTGCTGGTTCTCAGGATCACCTTGGCATGGTGGCAGAGCAGTGAGGGCATTCATAATAACTCTTATTTTGTGTCATAAAATCAGAAACATTCCGATGAGAGAAGAAGGAAAAAATTTCTTCTGTGAATTTCCCTTGGCTTTGCTGGGGATCAGATTCATGTCTCCAAGAACTCTTTGTTCAGGGAGCTGTTCATAGTAGCTCAGAATCTTCTACTGAATATTCCCCCAGCCTGCCATTGCTTCCTTCCCATCCCAGAGAGTTTTCTCTTCTTACATGGCATTGTGTATTTTCTGGTCCCAAAGACTTCACCTTTTTTCCCAAGTTGTGCTTCCTGCTTTTCTCCCAGGCAGTGCTGTGAGAATGATGGATTGTTCTGGCTGGTACTGAACCAGAATGATTAAAAGACACAAGCACAAAAATCATGCATGGATGTCTGGGATGAGCTTTTGGATTTGGTTTTTCCCACTGATGTATGACTGTGCATCTTCTTCAACTTAGTAACTGCAATGGTGAAACAATCCTTTTCAAATTAATGTATTTGCCAATTTCCAGTGTTATTTGTCAAGTAATCAAGTGACAAGTACAATCTTAGATTACTTTTGGGACACAGTGGATTTTGCCCAAATCTCTTCATTATTCTCAATAAACACTGTTCTTCCTTATCATGTCCTGATGCTGAGGTGTCTTTAAGGGGTTGGGGTTTCACCCTGGAGTCATCATTTTTCTGATTCATCAAGGCAAACTCAGAAGATCCAGCTTAGAATTAGAAAAAAGGAATGAGGATAAAGTTGCATTTTTTTGCTACAAGTGCTACAGCTGCTCTGTAATTGCAAGTCTGGTTTGTGTGCCTTTAACATTTTCACCAAGGGCAACTCAGCCCACTGAGTTCTTGATTACCTTGCAGCACCTGAGTGTAAAATGTTGGTGTGTTTGATAGTCATACAAGGGCATGAGAGGGGCATGAGCCAGGGCATTTCAGAGCTCCTTCTCAGTGGATCAAACACTGACTTACAGACCTTGTACAATGAAACTCTAGTCAAGAGTCAGGAATGGGGTCTCTGTGATTGCAGGGTATCAGAAGAGGCTGGTAAACGTCCTGAGGTGGTGTTGCCTTCACAGACAAGGCCACATGTTTGTCTGCTGAACACTGAGACTTTCTTCCTCTGGGCTCAGACTGGGACTGATACTCAGGAGACATTTGGGTGCCAAAGATGCATTTCTGTTTGCATGTGGGGGTAGAAGACATTCTGCATTGTCTCTGCATTGGAGAAGTTCTGATTTGTCATGTTCATCCTCTGCCTGAAGGTGAATCCAGGTGTGCTGAGCATAAAGCCCTGAGCATAGTGAACCAGGGAGGGCTGGGTGCCTGGGCTTTTTCTCTCTGCCCTACCTTTGAAGCCCTTTGAGAAGATGCTGAGCTGTTCATTCTTCCATCCACTGAATTCAGGGAAATGCAGCCCAGAGGATTATAGGGCCAAACTGTTGTGACAATACCGAGAGAACTTTGTGGAGCTTCTGACAGACACCCAGGTGCTGCTGCAGGGCATCTCTGCTGCATGGAGCCTGGCTCCTGTGGGGAGAGAGATGAGCAGGCACACGTGCAAGCAAGTTTTCATCCCCATCTGGGGGGAAATACTGGGATTTTTAAGGACTTTATTTAGTACCTATCATTCTGGGGTTGGGGCAGTCCTCCAGCAGGAGTTGGTTTAATGATTCCTTAGTATTCTGTAGTGGGAGTGAGGCAGGTAATGTATATGAAACAGAAGAATGCTTGATGACTGCTGTAGTTGTAGGGCTTGGAGGATGACAGCACATCTCCACTCCTACTCCTTGCCTCAGTGGTCTCCTGAGAGAGGGACACTGCAAATCCAATATTCATTCCTAGTTCAGATCCTCTCTTCTCTCTTCCACCAAGAGCTGCCACCAATCCAGCTGGCATTTTCACCTGGTCATGGCTTTGATTTCCAGAAAAAGGGTGATTCTTTCTTATCTGCCATTGACTCTGTCGCCTTCTGCTGCTGCAGGCACTTGTCCCACTGCCCCTGACTCTGTGTGTCTGTGGGATGTGCCAGGGCTGATGCCCTGATGACTCTGGAGCAGATGAGCCAACAATTCACGTGCCTGTGAAAGCAGTGAACTCCTGGACACATTGGCATGTGTAGCAGAGGGGCCTGGGGAGTCAGTGTGACTGCTCTGGCAGCTGCTGCCTCTCTGGCAGCATTATCAAAGAGAGCAGACTGCTGCCACTGAGTGACTTTTCAGGGCTTCAAGCCAAGGTTGAGACAAAATCAAGCAAGAAGCATCATCAAAACCAAAATCCTTGGAAAATGTTATTTACTTGGCAAAAACATCTATTCTGGATGAAGTGTCCAGAGGAGGATTGCCAGGTGCCACCTTCTTTCTGACATTCTACAGATCTTTGAACTAAACTTCCATATCTTAATTTCAAGGCCAGTCTACTCAGCTCTGACATCTCTGCTTACCAGGCCCACATATTGCAGGTGACTTTATGGACCTTGTGGCTTTTGTCATGAGATGTGAGTGATAACTGCTGGCCTCGTGTCTGAGCAGTGTGAGCTTCCTGTTAAAACTGAGGACACCTTACATTTGTGCTGCATGGAGATGCATTCAGTTTGCACTTCCACTTGAAAACAACAGGTTTTGCATTTCTACTGAAAAAAAAAAAAGCTCTCAAAAGTTGCTGGTAATTAAGTTAGGTGATCCAAAGCACTTGGAAGGGACAGAGCATCCTTGTGGAAGAAACTCCATCCATCCCCAGCCATGCTCAACGCTGCAAGTAATGGATTGGTTTCTTTGGTGGAGGTACAACATGGAATCTCTTGGCTTCTCCTTTGAACCCTGCTGTGGTCAGAGCACTGTCACTCTTGGCAGCTGGTGCATGCAAGGGCAGGGTTTGGCTTTTTCAGTCAACTCCACAACCTCCTCTGTAGCTGTCTGCTTTCCAGGGCTCTCTACAGTCATTTAGGAGATCATGTTTGTCAAGATTGGTCTTACTCTCAAATCTCAGAAATGTGTCTAGAGCTCTATAAAACAGGCTTTTCCTCTTCATGGTCTTGTCTAAAAAAACCCCAAACAAAACAGTTACCATCTACTGGTAGATTGAAAAATGATTCTTCACTTCATTCAGAAAAATTGACAGGGTTGGTTGAAGGGATGTGGAAAGAAATCTTAAAGGTCACAAGTCAAAGTGACTTTGACAGGACAGGGCAGACTGGAAACCAGTCTTCCAGGGTGCTGTTCTCCCTTGCTGTGTTTGCAGATTATGGATCACCACTTGGTGCCTTAAGATTTCCAGGTCTGTTGGAATATCTCATCTGGTCTTTAGTTGGTTGGAAATCTGGGGCAGTGGCGCTGTGTGAGGGGGCACTGTGCTGAGCTCTTCCCATAGTGAGGAAGGCAGGGATGAAGTTTTTAGGCACAGGCTGAGTTTTCCTGTACAATGGCAAAAGGAGAAGTTTGTGCCAATTTCTGTGGCCACACAGTGCCCGGGTTCTCATTATAGCAAAGAAGACAAATGTATCTGTTTGTATTTTGATTTCTTCCATACATTTCCTGTGGGTCTTTTCAGTAGATTGAGATCCTGGGTGAATTTTCCAGCTTGTGCTTTTTGAGATTATGGTGTTGGAGGGACTTGGGAAAGCATTTACACTTCGTAAGAAATGAATGTAATGAGCAGTTTAAAACACCCCAGGGCCCTGAGCAGAAGACTCAAAAGGGTCATAGCAAGATTATCTGTTCCTTTTCAAAGGGATTGTGTTTGTGAAGTGTTTCTGAGATCTCTTGTAATTAAGGAAGGGCTAGGATATCCACTCTCAGTGGCAGATTTTGTCAGTATCCAACCTGAGGCTCAGGTCTGCAAACATGGCTGTAACTTCATGTGTCTGAGCAGGAGGCAAATGCTTGGAAACAAGAGTTTGAGAAGCAAGCTTTTAGGAAAATCTGGCCCTGGCTCTTGGCCTAGTCTCATGCAGACCCTTGCATGCGTGGTGGAGAAATTCAAGGATCACTCTTTATGTTTCTAACCATGCATGGCCCAAAACCACTTCTGGCCAGAGTTGTATGTCACCACTGTGATGGGACAGGTGAGCTTTGCCACCCTGCAGGAGTACCACAGGCATGTCCATGAAGCCCATTCCCAGGAATACCCTACCTGCTCCAAAATCTTCAGTGCCCCATCTCTCCCAGAGTGCCACATGGTGACCCATGTTGGGGGAAAGCCCTTCACCTGTGAAATGTGTAACAAGGCTCACCAGGTGAGCTGGTGCACCCTGGAGTTGATCTCATATGCCAACACTGCTGTTGCCTGTTCCTGCACCAGGGTGCAGCCATATGCAGCAATTTTGGGTTGGCAGAGGGAAAAATTGTACAGGGCCAGAGTCCATAGGGAGGAGACAGGTTCATGGGGAGAGATGGGCTTTGGCTGCAAAGTGCTGGATATCTGCCCATCAGGACCTTCAGGAATCTCAGACACTCAAGTTTCCAGCTGCCAGGAAGTGTAGGAATAAAAATAGTCATGTTGCAAATGGCATGCCTTGGAGGGAATGTGTGTGGGAGCACATTGCTACAAGGGAACAAGAATTCACACCAAAAGGAGACCTGCAGTGAATGAGACAAGGATCAGAGAATCAGCTGTATCCAGCTCATCAGGGACAGTGGAGAAACAGAGTGAGGTGACAGTGCTTGTCCACTGGGGGTACAAGCAGGTCTTGTACCTGCTCAGCACAACTCCACTGTTCTGTTGCTTTCCACAGCGTTTCTGGCTGCCATGCTGCCCTGGAACAGAATCAGAGAATGTCAGAGTGTGCTGGGTTGGAAGGCACCTTCAAGCTCATCCAGTTCCACCCCCTGTCATGGGCAGGGCACCTTCCACTAGCCCAGGGTGCTCCAAGCCCCATCCAGCCTGGACTTGGACACTTCCAGGGATCCAGGGGCAGCCACAGCTTCTCTGGGCAACCCAGGCCAGGCCCTCCCCACTCCCCCAGGGAAGAATTCCCTCCCAATATCCCATCTAAACCTGCTCTCTTTTGGTTTAAAGCCAACAGCTTTGGATGGTAGCTGTGATTTGATCCTTGTCGTTGCAGCAGTTATCAGGGTTATGGTATCACAACAGGACCCATCACCCTGATGTCTTTGCAGCTCAGAATCACTGCTCCTGCATGTTCTCCTCCCTGCAGTGCAGCTGCTGTGACAAAACCTTCACCCTGGCTGTCCCAGCCAGACCCAGACAGTGCTTCTCCCACGGGTCCCAACCATTCTGCTGCTTGTACTGCTCCATGAGGGCTCTGCAGAGCCTTGTCACCAGCCAGCACCTCCCACAGACAGACAGCACCTTCATCTGTGAGCTCTGTGGGGAGCTCCTCCCCTCCCAGGGCAAGCTGGAGGGGCACCTCAGCACTGAGCACCCCAAGGTGGCCTTCTCCAAGCCACCACTGCCTGGATTGTGCAGTGAGGACTGCTTTGTGTCACAGCCACTGCTTTGTTCATGCATCCTCCTCTCCCACCCTCTTATTCTTCCCAAATCCATCCTGTGGGCCCTGCTGCCCCTTCTGCTCCCTGATTTCCCATTTTTGGAGGGGTCCATGATGCAGACCCCCAGCCCACAATGCTCTGGGATTTCTGTGCTGGCATGAAGCGAGTTTGCTGGAGGGGAAGCAGCTCAGTCATGACTTTACAGGGCTGAGGAGGAGGATTGGCAGTGTGTGTGGAGTGCCAGGTTCCTCAGGGGTTGTTAACATCTCAATGACACCCTGTGACTCTGCAGCTGTTTTGTTGGAGGCCCAGTGCTAGGTTTGAACCCAGCCTCTTCCTCTTCAATATCTCATCCATCAGTCAGGAAGAGTTCCTTGGATGAGGGAGCCCAGTGTGCAAGATTCCCTGGGAAGGCATTCCTCCAGTGGATAATCACAGTGTTTACTCTCTACGACTGCTTGTGGAGCTAAATTATAGCAATTTGTGGAGAGAAATATTTAAATTACTCTCCTGTCTTCTTTTGCATTACTGTTGTGTGTGGTTTGGTGTTTCCTATTAGTCTCATGCCTGCTGTAATTGCAGACCTGTGGTGTGAAGCTGAATGTTATTACCTGAGCTGGGGCTGGGAAAGGCTTGAGCAGCAAAGGGATCCAGGGGAAAGTGGTGCTGTACATGCCTGGCTCTTGGGGCATCTTCCTTCCACACAGGTGACCCAGACAAGGAGCAAGGAGCAGCAGAGCACATAATCTCTTCTGATGATGCCAATCTTGTGATGTTGCCCAAATCCCAAGTGAGCCAAACTGGCTCTGAGCTGGTGACAGTGACTATGGAGAGCTTGTTTGATGGCAGTCACTCTGACTTGTGAATAAATCAAGTGAGAGGCAGGGGAGGGTGCCTGTGCCTGGCACCTGGAATCCACTAGGCTTGTTCAGGAGCTCCGTGTGCTGCTCCACCTGGGAGATTTGGGGCTTCTTTGGAAAACCAATCCCAGGCATGCAGTAAGCACAGCATGACCATGGACAGGAGAGGATCATAGGCATTCACTGCCTGGGATTCTCCCTGCAGTCAGCTGCTGGTAGAACACTCATCTCCCCCAACACATGAGAAATAAAGCACAAGAGGAAAAGGTGGGAATCAGGTGTGATCCTCCACTGCTGTGAGCAGAGAGCAGAGGACTGGTACAGGACAGAGCTGGGGCTTATGGATATGGGAAACAAACAAAGAAAAGCTGTCCTGAGAATTTAGGTTGGAGATTTTTATGGCTGAACTAGTGATGTGCTTACAGGTATCTTCTTCTGCAAGGTGCAAGGGCTGCTTTGTTCCTTCTGCTCTCACTGTATTATTGTGCAGCTGGAGAACTTTCAGCTGAAGAGCTGACCTTTGGGCACTGTTTGGATGGTGCCACACAGGTCTGACCCCATCCATGGTTTTGCTGTGGGCTTGTTAGAAAGGAGGGTCCCAGGCAGGTCTGGGCATATCCATCCTCTGTGTAAGCAAACAGCCCTGAGATCTGCCACCACCCTCTAAATTCACCAGGGATGTGCTGAAAAAAGGGAAGGAGCTGTGCCTGTGTGCCAGTGTCCCTTGTGGCACTAATGAAGGTGTTGGAGTGTGGGACAGCTGCTGTGACTGCACGTGAACCTTCCCCTGGCACACGGGGCCCTGCCTTGGAAAATGCCCTCAGTACCTACTGGAAAGTTTGCTTCTCTGGTACTGGCATGATGCAACAGCTTTGTTGTGCACACCAGTTCCTTTAAGACTGAATTTCATAAAGCTTTTTTATCTGCAGCTTCCTAGAATATAATCTGATAATTAATGCATCCATTATGAAGTGCACTTAGATAGATGCAAGGCTCCTGTGGCTCTGAGGGGACGGGTGGCATTTATCATCTTTTTCCTCATACCAGAAGGTTGAACTCTGCCACTGGGATATTTACACACAGAGCAGTGATCCTGCTGGATCCTGGAGCCCAGGAACACACTGTCAGCAGTGCCTGTTGGATCCTGCTGCCCAGAGCCAGGGGAGCAGCTTGGAGCTTTCCAGAAGCATCTTGCACCGGCTGCTCGGTGCCACCAGGCAGAGACGGTGCCACAGGAGCGTGCCAACGTGCCTGTGCCAGTGTGAGAGTTTGTTCCTGTTAAAACTTGGAAGAAGAGAGCAACAGAGCTCTCAGGAGAGGGGCTGGGGGAGCTTTTTGTGTGTGTGGCAGCCAGTGTATGAGTGACCCTGCTGGAGTGGTGCACGTTTGAAGGGCTCCCACAAACCATTTGTCCCCTCAAGCTTTGCAGGGATGGTGACATGGAGGAAGCAATGAGGTTAAGTTGCCACTAAATCCGTGAATGACCAGGAGATGGTGCTCAAGGCCTTGAGGATTAGTGCTAGTGCCCACCAGGTGCCTCAGCACCTTTGTGGAAGCTCCTCTGAGCCTTCCCCAGCTGCTGGGCTGCCAGCTGTGGAGAAATCTTAAGCCACTGCCAGGCTGAAGGGGAATTCTAAGCCCTGGGCAGGTCACCTCCAAACCCTCAATATCATTGCTTAAAGAGCCTGAAACTGGGCCTTGGCCACCTGTGGAGAGAGTGAAATGCAGCTGTTACTGAGGTGAAGAGGTGAAAAACCTGGGATGCCCCTTGGCCAGGAGGAGAGGGGGCAGAGGGGGAGCTGCTGGAGCCCATCTCATGCCTGCTGGACACTGCAGAGCACTTTGGATGAACAATGGGGATAATGACAGAAAAGCAACTGTGTCTGGTGGTTTCAGAACAGACGTGTTGGGAGGAAAGCAGTAGATTTTGTCCCACAGGCTGGTGAAGCTGGAAGCTGTTCCCTGTTTTCTGACTTTGTGAGGGCTGGGAGCTGTGGAAATCCTGCACAACTTGTGGGAGTGCTCTGGTCTGGGAAATGGATTGTCAATCCTTTACAGGTGTCCTGGCCTTTTTTATATGTGGTTCCATATCTGCAGGGAGCACTATGGTGAAGCTGATCTCCCTTTGTTCCTGGAGGGAGGAAGAAGGTTCAGCAGGGCTTGAGGAGAAGCTGCCTTGTTTCTAGCCCTGTCCTAGAGCAGAGCAGCTCAGACAGGGCAGGACACGAGCACAGGGCCTGTTGGCTGTGATCCCTTTGGTCCTTGTTGCTGGAGTGTTGTCACAGCTGAGAGAGGACAATGTAGGTGTCACATCAGGGGTGGCTCAGGCTCACCTGTCCTGTTTGGGGCCATCTCTCCTGCCTTTCTGCCCAGCAAGATCCCGTGTGGACGTGTCCTCAGCAGAGTCCTGCCAGCAGCACACACCCAGCAAGAGCTCTGCAGCTTTACAGAGCCCACTGAGCATCTCCCATATCATTATGAGGAGATAATAACTCACATCCCCCCATTCCAGTTCCTCCTTGATGGATGAGATATGCACAGCAGAGCAAATTGCAGCATTAGCAACACCTGTGTTTTACCTGGGAGGGAGATGAATTCCCCAGGACACGTCCTGGTCTGGTGTGTACCACACTGGAGATTGCTGGTGATTTCTTGTTATGCTGCTTTTTTGGGTTTTTTTCTGTAGAAATAAAATATGGAGAAGGAGAGATATAGCTGCTTTAAATTTCATTAAAGCAATTCTCTGGAAGGAAAAATCCTTCATTTTTGAAAATATGATTTTTTCAATTCTTGTCCTGGGTGCTGAGTGACTCATTGAGTTTTGGGGGTGTCCTGTGCCTCTCTTGACCTTGGTGCCACCGTCTAAGGAAGCAGAGAAGCTGTTGTAAGGTCAGGCTGGACCATGAGACCATCCTGCCCTTCACTGTGTCCTCCTGTTGCAGCTGCCAGATGCTTTTGGGGAAATGGCAGAGTGCCTGTAACAAACTGGGAAGTGACATCCCATGGAGGATGTTAGATCAGGTAATGGTGGAGAGACAGGACAAAGAGGAATGGCTTTAAGCTGAAAGAAGGTAGATTCAGAATGGATGTTAGGAAGGGAATTCTTCCCTGTGAGGGTGGGGAGGCCCTGTGGCTGTGGCTGCCCCATCCCTGGAAGTGTCCAAGGCCAGGTTGGATGGGACTTGGAGCAGCCTGGGACAGTGGAAAGTGTCCCTGCCTGTGGCAGGTTTAAGGTCCTTTCCCATGCAAACCATCCTATGATTCTGTGATTTATGCATCTCAGCCAGAAGCCAAACCCCTTGCAGCAGCTCACTCCCTCCCCCACCAGTGGCATCAGAGGCAGAAGTGGAAGGGTAAAAGCTGGAGAACTCGTGGGTTGAGATAAAGACAGGTCAATAGGGAAACCAAAAGCCACACACACAGGCAAAGAAAAACAAAGAATTAATTCCCTGCTTCCCATGGGCAGGCAGGTA
>VZUI01028333.1:0-30000 GCA_013401135.1 Cettia cetti
CCGCCTCAATGGGGCTGCGGCCGCCCATATGGTGACCACGGCCGCTGAATCCCTGTGTTTAAATGGAGGAGAAAGTTCGGGTTTTAAAACATTTCAAAGTGGTTGAAAGGGTCCCACCAGATCCTGTCACAATTCCCCCCGAGCTTTGAAGGCCGGGGCCATTGTTCGCCGATTATAAATGATATTACTTTAAAGTTGATTTCCCACAATATTTAAAGGATGTCGCGGGAGTGTCGCTATTTATTTTTGGCGTAACTTTTCAAGGGAATTAGCATAAGTAGCCCATGCGTCCCTCGCCCCGGCTCCCTCTTTATGCGACATCAAAACGCCTTCGAAAAATATGCTTTGAAAGGAGAGGGGGAGCTCATTTAGGACGAGGGACTGCTCTGCCTCGTCGGCAGCCTCCGTCCCTCCGGCCCCGGCGGCCGGGGGTGCCCGCGGAGCCCCCCAAGCCCAGCCGGCCCCGGGCCGCAGCCGCCCCCGCCCGAGCGCCGAGCACAATGAAACTTTCCCCTGTTTAATGGCAGAAATTACATTAAAAGTGGTGGAAATGCCCTAATTAAAAATGTACCACTTAAATGATATGCCAAACGCTCAGCTGCAGAATGGCGTATTTAGCTAGTTAGTGAACTCGCTACTATTTCTTTTAAAATTACATGTTAAAATTTTAAAAGAAATCTTACTTTTCTCTGGTGCAACACATTACAAAGAATGGACAGTCCTTTTATCTAAATATAAAATTCCATTTTCAGCAATTATAGCCTGTTCTTGGTGATGATATAATTACAGCTGTGCTCAGTAATAGGTGTCAAGGCAATGCACACTCATACAATAGTTGAATAAAACTGCAGAACAATGCAGGCACTTCTAAATTCACAACCTTTAAAATGAAATTGACTGTGCAGAATTCAAATAAAAACTGGATAAATATTTTTTTAAAAAGATTACAAGCTTGGTTTGGTTTCTTAATAGCATTTTCTGCAAACCTATCAACATCTAATTGATTAGATAGGAATTACTGATTATAGATAATCTGAAATACTGAACATCACTATTTTAAATATAGCAATAGGTAAATAAATGCAGCAGACAGAGGAGACTGCCATGGCACTCCAGCAGGGATTCGTGGAAAGCATCGCTTTCAGAGGAAAGTATTTTTATGCAGGTTTTATTCCAGAGGGAAAACAAAATGAAATTAAGACCAGGTGATCACAATTCCTCATCTCCGATGTTTACGTAGGGCTGGAAACCGAAATGTTTCTGTGTTGCCCGTGTCATTAGCGCCGTGTTGCTTTGATACCCGAGACCTTTTCAAGGGAGGGTGTCAGCAAACGTGGCTGAACTTGTTTCCAGTCGCTGTTACTTCTCTGATAGGGATCTTCAAACAAGGGTACCTGCGTTTCACTTTCCCACTCTCTCGCTTCCACAGACGGCTGTCCGCAACAGGAGGGAGGAGGGGAGAACACGAACTCCATCAGCTCTAATGGAGAAGACTCAGACGAGGCCCAAATGAGACTCCAGCTGAAAAGGAAGCTGCAGAGAAATAGGACATCCTTTACCCAAGAGCAAATCGAAGCCCTTGAGAAAGGTGAGTGACATTTTGCTGTGGCTGAAGCAGGAGAGAAAAGCAAAATGTGCCCTGACTGCGTCACCGGCTGAATGGAAGCACGGCGTACCCGTGCCTCTTATATTTATGTATATATTTAAACTCTGTGGCTCCCTCCACGCTCCTTTATTCACGGAGTTCCAAATACTCGTTGCTGGCCGTGGTGTGCCCTGAGAAGCCGTTAGAACGGTTTTCAAAGGCAGAGCATTCAGAGCACAGACCACACCGACACACCCGATGCTGCACCCCGGGCTTCTCCCGGGGGGAATAACTCTCCTCCCGCCTGCTGTGCCGCATCGCTGGGGAGGTGAGGGCAGGCAGGGGGCTGGCAGAGTCCTCCATGCCTGCCCCCACGCTCACACTCCCCATCCCCAGCGCTCCACTGCCCGGGGCTGGGAGCAGGTGCCCTTTTCCCTGGCCGGCCTGGGCGCACCTCTCCTCTGACCTGCTGCGGAGCTTTGTCCTTATTTTGCGCTGCTATTTAGCGACGTGCCATTTCGCTTCTTGGTGACAGGGGCAGAGCTGCCTCGGGGACCCCCTCAGTGGAGGCAGGCCCCCTCAGTGCTTCTTGAAGGATGCAGCGTTGCACCCAAGCCTGCCCATCCCCACAGCAATCCTCCCTGGCAGGCGAGGCGTCCTCCTTCCTAACCACACAGACAGAAAGCTCGGCTTTGCCTTTACAGTGATGCTTCTTAAGAGCATTTAGAGCACAGGCAGCGCAGGAACAACTCTGGTTTTACAGTCAGCCACATCAGCTCTGCAACTAACACAAGAATATTTCCTTCTGCAGAGTTTGAGAGGACCCACTATCCCGATGTGTTTGCAAGAGAGAGACTAGCTGCTAAAATAGACCTGCCTGAAGCAAGGATACAGGTACCGATTTGCTCTGCAGTTATAACTATTATTATTTTTACTATTACTGTTCTGATTTTGTTACTCCTGTCTTCTCAAAGCACGGGGCAACCCATATTTATGATCAGGTGTTTGCCCATATTCCTCTCTCAGGAAAACAGCAGCAGCTGGCTTTGCTTTCACCCGCTGCTTTGCTGCACTGCAAGCAATGGCCTTGAGCTACGTGGGGGAGGCCCCGTGCCTCTAGTCCTTGTAAGGTCACTCACGTCTCTCAAATGCTGTATTTCCAGGTGTGGTTTTCCAACAGAAGGGCCAAATGGAGAAGGGAAGAGAAGCTGAGGAACCAGCGAAGACAAGCCAGCAACACTCCCAGCCACATTCCCATCAGTAGTAGTTTCAGCACAAGCGTTTACCAGCCGATCCCACAACCAACCACCCCCGGTAATGCCACCAACCCGCTCACCTCCATCCATCCTCTGGGCAAAATGAGGCTCTGAGACTGTGTTGCCCCTTGTAATTGTGGTTAAACTAATGTGTCCATCTATCTGTCTATTCTATT
Organism: Cettia cetti; assembly: GCA_013401135.1. Lineage (NCBI taxonomy): Eukaryota > Metazoa > Chordata > Aves > Passeriformes > Sylviidae > Cettia > Cettia cetti. Next base: position 3,018 of record VZUI01028333.1, read on the forward strand.
ATAGTTTCCTCTTTCACATCAGGTTCCATGTTGGGCAGGACGGACACGGCGCTCACGAACACGTACAGCGCGCTGCCGCCCATGCCCAGCTTCACCATGGCCAACAATCTGCCTATGCAAGTAAGTGCAATGCCACACCAGGGCGCGACATTCCCTTGGGACTCCGGGGCCCCTGGGCTGTGAGGAAGCGTGGGTGGGGACCCTCCCTGGGTGGGGACCGTCCCCTCCCTCTTTGTGATGAGGGATCACAGACCCAAACCATGCTGCAGGGAAACAGGCACCCAGAGGCATCCGAAAAGATGCCCTGTTTGGGGGAATCAGAAGGAAAAGGGCACTGAAAGATGTGGCGCTCAACAAGCACAATCCTCCAGATTTTAAAAGAGAAAAGTCCTCAAATTTGCAAGACAACAAATCTGGGATAAAAAAAAAATGCTGTTTGGAAAAAACCCATGTGGTTAACCTCTGGAACTCGCTGGTGCCATATTGTGGAAATTGCTGCCTGAATAAGCTGCTGGAGGGATCTGACCTTCTGGGTGTAGGTAACGTGGCAGCGGCACATTAGGAACACCTGAGAGAGGGAAGGATGTGATTAGCATCAGTGGTTATGCCAGCTAAGCCAGAATTGCAAGAGCTGTCAATCCTCATGCCTGAAAGCATTAGCTGATCACCAGCTGGGTTAGGAAGAAATCTATTCCTTTGGGGTCTGTTTCTATAGACCTTTCAGATGCAAAATTCCTCCTTTTTTAATGGTGGGGTTGGCCTAGGAAGGTGCTGGCCAATTACGGGAGTTTTACAGCTTTGTCTGAGGCACACAGCATTGACCACTGCTAGAGACAGGCGAGCAGATTAGAGAGCCTGACTCCTTCGCTGTGGCAATTACGATGTTACTAATTGCTGAACCAAAATTAACCAAATAAAGTTAGAGTCTTGCAAGTCTCTGGAAGGGAACGGCGTTCACCAGTTGCCGTTTCGTGACGCTGGGGGCCGGCGGCGCTGCTCCCGGCAGTGGGCTGGGAGCAGATGACAAAAGATCAAAAGGCTGATGCAGGAGGGGACCCTTGGGAAAGCAGGAGGCCCCCAGTTCACCACTGGGCACCTGGGCAGGGACAGAGCACACGTGGGGCGCTCTGGAAAACACCGCCTATGTGGTCACCGTGGCAGGGCAGGCACGCAGTGTCGGGGAGGGGACGCCGGCATCTCTCTGATGCGTGTTCTCCCAAAGCACGGCCTGTGTGCTCAGCCAGGGGGCTGCCAGTCCTGCTGGAGATGGCGTGGGGCAGGGATGTGCAGGCAGGAAATATGTGCAGACGTGTCGGGTCACGTGCGCTCGCGGTGGGAATTACTCATCCTGCTTCCTGCTCCCTCGCTGCCTTCCCTGGGCCAAGGCTGCACTGGTCCCCACTCACCCAGCAGCCTGGAGCGGGAGAAGCCCTTGCTTGGTTCCTCCCTGGCATCCTGGCATCCCTCAGCCCCTGCCCCCAGCTGCTGTCCCCCCTGGCAAGTTGGGTTTTAGGGGTTGGAGTTGTGGTAAATGGAGATGTTTCTTCTGGGGTGTTGCTGGCAGCGGTTTGGGGTGACTGCAGCTCTGATGGGGATCAATGTACATGTATGTATGGGTTTGGGGATTCCCCTTCAGAGCCTTGGTCCCCCCAACCCCACACATGGTCTGTGTGTATGTGCCCCACGCTGGCAGATGCAGGACCAGCCTCTGTGCCTCAGTGGAGTAATTTTAGTTGCAGCACCGAGTGAGAGGTAAGATGCCGGCCCTGTCTCTGGCTGCAAATGGTAGGAGGCATCTTCCTTTGACATGGGAATAAAGGAGGGCAGCACTCAGGCTCAAGGATGTGACACTTCCATCAGCATCTGGATGTAGGGATCTGCTTGCCAAGCATGCCTGAGAAAGCATCAGTAGGGTGTCCATGTTGGGTTTTAGACCAAAAAGGGTCTAAAGCAGGACCATGAAGGGCCTGCTTGCTTGGGCTCCTGAACAGATCTTTCTACTGGGCTCCCTGAATTTGAAGCCTGAGGCTCATTTTCCGCTGCTGCGTGCTGCCTCTGAGGCCTGGCACATCCGTGCCCAAGGGTGTGATGCTGTCTTTAGCTGCAGTGACACTCAACACTTTGTCCTTTGCTCCCACAGCCCCCGGTACCCAGCCAGACCTCCTCCTACTCTTGCATGCTGCCCACCAGTCCATCGGTGAATGGACGGAGCTATGATACATACACCCCTCCTCACATGCAGACACACATGAACAGCCAGCCCATGGGCACCTCTGGCACCACTTCCACAGGTGAGTGACCCCGTGCTCCCCCAGCCTTCCTGCCAGCGTGCCTTCCTTGCTCCAGCCGTTGGGCTTTCCACGTGTATTTGCTGTGAGAAGTCTCTCCTCACCACTGGGGGAGGTCTCTCTGTTGGGATTAGTTGCTGCCATACAGGACAGAGGGTGAAAATGTATAGCCTGGCAAACTAGAGCAAAAATTCTGATTTTTTTAAGCTGCTTCTTGGAGGGCTAGATGGAAAGAAAGCTGATTAACAGAGGTGGTGTCGAAATAGCAGGACAGAGCTCTTTAGTGAGCCCCCCCATCCCTCAAAATCTTCGCTGCATAATTAAATTCCAAATCAGCACTTAATTCAGCATTAAATTTCAGCAGAGATACCCACACTGGTGAGGTTAAGTGTATGTGAAGCTGTTGGCAGTACTGGGCACATTTTTACCGTGTGTGTGTCAGACGTTATTTATTGCTAAAGATTTGAAGTTATCAGAGAGGCAGGGAACCTGTAGAAATATTAGCCCATGCATAAAAAAGGCAAATCGAGGTAAAAAAGGGCAAGAGTCAGCATAAACAGGAGCCAACAAGGCACTTTTCAGAAGAATAGAACTGTTCAGTCTATTTTGGTCTGAATTCTCAGCTGGTACAAATGAGCCGAAGCTCTGGCATTTATCTTGAAGCATGGAAGTTTATATATATATATATATGAGGACAATCAATGAGATGTGCATAGTTTTTAAAATATATACACCCCCAAACCCCCGGTTCCACAGGCTGGTAGATGGTGAGATTTGATGTTTACTGGAATACAAGCTCAAATCTGTGAAACTGAAAAGCAAAAATTGTGCTATGTATAGAAAAACTAAAATATCCGTTTTCCCTCTCAATTTTCAGGTCTCATTTCCCCTGGAGTGTCAGTTCCAGTTCAAGTTCCTGGCAGTGAACCTGATATGTCTCAATACTGGCCAAGATTACAGTAAAACATGTGTTAATTCCGTAAATGACTATATGGACAACAGTTGGATGTTCAGCAGTATTTTATAAAGGAAGAATGGCTCTCAGAGTACTTCTGTACTGCAACTGTGCCCTATGCTGTAACACATGGAAAAGACTTTCACATGGACCTTTGTACACTGAAGGCATTATATCAGTTGGAACAAATCTTCATTTTGGTATCCAAACTTTTATTCATTTTGGTGTATTATTTGTAAATGGGCATTTGTATGTTATAATGAAAAAAAAAAAAGAACAATGTAGACTGGATGGATGTTTGATCTGTGTTGGTCATGAAGTTGTTTAAAAAAAAAAAGAAAAGGAAAAAAAAAAAAAGAAGCCATGATCAACAAGCTTTGCCACGAATTTAAGAGTTTTATCAAGATATATCGAATACTTCTACCAATCTGTTCATAGATTATGGATTGATGTTCCAAGTTTGTATCATTCCATTGCATATAATTAAACCTGGAACAATACGCACTAGTTTATGTAAGAAAAATATCTGTTGGTATTTCCAAAGGTTGTTAACGGCTGAAGCTTTGTGCAAACAGGGGTTAAGAGAGAGCTTCGATGAAGAAAAGAGTTTGATAGATAAAAGGTAGATTGTGTCTTCGATATAATCCAATTTGTTTTATGTCGAAATGTAAGTATTTGTCTTCCCTAGAAATCTCCCAGAATGATTTCTATAATAAAGTTAATTTCATTTATATTTGACAAGAATATTCTATAGATGTTTTATACACATTTTCATGCATCATACGTTTCTTTTTTGGTCGGCAAGAGTTAATTGTTCTTAGATATAGTTGTACTACTGTTCACAGTCCAATCATCTTTGTGCATCTAGAATTCATTCCTAATCAATTAAAAGTGCTTGCAAGAGTTTTAAACTTAAGTGTTTTGAAGTTGTTCACAACTACATATCAAGATTAACCATTGTTGATTGTAAAAACCATGCCAAAGCCTTTGTATTTCCTTTATTATACTATTTTCTTTTTAACCTTATAGTGTGGTGTTGCAAATTTTGTTACTGTGCTAGGTTAACCTAATTAAGTTTTATTTTGATTTTATTTTTCAGTTTTCAGTAAGGAGGGGTTCTTAAGGAACGTTTTTACAGACTTTCAGCCCTTCCGCCAGCCTGTAATTTGGGCTAACAAAAAGAAGATAGGTTCACGTATCTAATTGCAGCGGAGAGCAGGAGGAGGTTGTTTATTTAGCTCGGGTTTCAGGGGATGCTCTAAAGGAACTCCAGAACCCGGCAGGAGTTTTGCACCAGTCGTGCCAGGCAGAGGTGGAGGCGAGCTGCACGCCTGTGTCTGTCTGTTCCCATTGTACCTAAAGTACGTATGGACACGCATACAACCAGAGATACACCCCCCCACTTCTAAAAATTGGTTTTGTTAGGATGCTTAAAAGGGGAAAAAAACCGACCCAGCTGTGTTTTTAACAGGCTCTTTGGGAGAGTGAATGCCATCCCTTTATATTGCCACACAGCACAATCTTAGTGTAATTTTCCATTGAACTTGTAACCTGGTTAATACCTCAATGCGCTTTGTGTGAGGGTTGTTAGTGTGGGCGTGGGTGGAGAGCTGCATGTCAAGGAATAATGAGAGAAGACAAATCAACAGGCAACAACAATGCAAGCTGGGACTGGCTAGTGAAAGCTAAAGGCCTTTAGTCACTGGCAGGGAAATCTAAACATTCCCATATCTATGAAGCTGGCTCATTGTGCTGCAGTTGTTACTCTCGATGCTGTGCTGAAAAAGGGATCTCATGATTAAAAAGCCAATGTGCTTGGAGTTTTGAGTCAAAGCACAGGCATCACAAGCAGCCTTTGCAAAGCAAGGATACCATCCAGGCTGGTTATGTTTTCCTTTTGGCATATTTGTCACTGCAGATAGCACTCCACTGGAGACTTGGGGTAGCAGGGCTCTGCTGCTGAGGGGGTTGCAATGCTGCAGATGAGATTAAAAGCACGTAAACCCCGAATCCTTTAGGGAAAAGGAGCAGCTTCACTCAAAGCATAAGATGAAAGTTATTAAAATGAAGAGCCTAAAGCGAGCAAAAACGATCTTTGATTTTGATACTGGTCAGTTTTCAGTATATTTGTTATCCCATTTTAATTACCTGGAAGCCATCCATTTGCAAATGTCAAAGAAACATCATTTTGTAATGTTTTTAGTGTATATTTTTATCGCATCTGCCCGTTACGTATTTGTAAGAAAGGGACAGATTGCATTAAACACCACAATAGGCAGGTCCCTCCTCACACAACTAACTTGATTCCGGGAACAATTAATTACAGGTACAAACGCAGCATTTCTATAGCTAATTATCGTGTTTATACCTACTAACGTAGTTTGTTGTGGAAATGCCAGCTTCTGCTCAACCAGGAACGGAAAAGAGCTTCCCATCCCTTCCTCCCCCGACAACTTTTGTGCGCTGGTTGCTGTTTCTGCAGGTGTCGAAGCGCGGGCACAGGCAGCTCCCCGTAGCTCTTCCCTGCCCTTCCTGGCTTTTCCCGGCCTTGCAGCTCCACCGCCCGTGGTCCAGCCGCCGGTGGCGTCCATCGCGCTGTCGCCAGCCCTTCCGAAGGCTTTCTCGGGCAGGCTGCGCCGGGGGCACGGCGACAAAGCCGTGCCTGCGCGGATGGACCTTGAGATCATTCCGGTGACAGGCGGGCAGGCCGCGGCGGAGAGGAGACGTTTCTGGCTCACTGGCTCCTTATCGTGCCCTATGGAAGGAGGTCGGCGGGGAGAGGTCCCCGGCTGGCTGCACATCGGGAGGAAGCCGGGCCGCCGGGTGCCCGGAGCGCCGCTGCCTCCGGAGCCGCTGCCGTGCGAGCCGGGGGCTCCGCGGCTCCCGGGCGGCCTCGCCCGGCACGAAGCGTCCCCAGCCGAGCCAAGGGGCATCTCCCCGGCTGGGCTGGGGCGTGGAACTCCCGCCCGATCGGCCTCAGCCCCGGTGCCGGATCCCGGGCCCTTCCCGGGGGCCGGGCGGGGCCCCGGAGCAGCGCCCGCAGCCTGGGAGCGGGCAGGGGGAGGTGGCTGCGCGGGGACTTGCTGCCTCGCCAGGCACCGCAACCAGCAGCAGGAGTGGGGCACGGAAATCCTCGGCGTCCTCCGAACAGCCTCTAATAGCCATTTTCACCCCCTTTTTTTCTTCCAGAGCTGTATCGCTTGTGAAGACTGAAATCTGCTGTGATGTGTTTGCTCAGTGTAATGCAGCAATTTCCAAGGGTCTTCTCTTTTCACCACTGAAATTAGTGGGAGTTTTGCTATTGATTTCAATAGGAATGAGACATTTCTGTGCATTTGGTTAAAATGTATTTCATAATAACACCTTATACTTTATTTATAAGCCCCTCCTAAGGCATTTCACAAATTATAGTCACACAAGAATTGATGTGTGAGTGCTGTCTTAATAACACTGTATTTTGTGTTTCAAATATTGTGTTCTAGATACAATATTTACATTTACAAGTGAAAAGGCTGCTAACCTAACAGTTATTGTTCAGAGCAGACAGATGATGAGCCATACATGCTGATGGCGAAGCAGACATGCATGGGTGACACACGTGCTGGAGCCGCCCCGCACCGAGCACATACCGGCTTTAATTGCTTTTTAAAGGTAAGCACGAGCCAGCATGCGCCCTGCCGCAGGAGGCAGGGAGAGCTGCTTTCTCACCCAGGATGGAGCACTGAAAGGGGCTTTCCCCTCGTCTTTTTAGCTAAGCTTTTTATTTATAAAGAGAGCAAAATGCCCCCGTGGGCTGGTTCACTTTAGGCAGCCTAACACGGGATTTATCTGTGGCAGACAAAGACCCGGGACCGATAACATATTGCCTCCCTCAGGCTTTCCAGCCATTGGAAGTCCCATTTCCTTCAGTTTCAATGGCCAAAGGTGTCTGGCTTTTCTCTTCTTAATTGATTTTTCTGGTATTACTGACTAAAATATATTACCTCCCTTTCTCTGGGTGATATGTGCAGTTTAGAGTTATGCTAAGGATTACATTTGTTCCACTTTTCCAGGGCAAAAACCACACTAGAGAAACTGAAAATGAGTGGTTATGTTAATTTTTTTTCCAGTTCACTTCCGTTTTTGTCCTCAATTTCAGCAGTTGAGCTTTGTGCCTTGTGCAGCTGATAAGGCTCCTCCACTCTGGGAACGTAGGATCCTCTTTTAAAACAACTCTTCTTTGCTGCCCTGTTTCTAATCAGAGTGTGATTAGCACCTGCAGAAACAACACCCTCCAATGAGAAATGGGAGGGAGTTAGGGGTGTGAGAGGGGAGTCTGGGATGGTTCTTTGGTCCCCTCCAGAGAGGGAGCCTTTCCGTGTCTTGCCGTGCAGAAAAGACAGTGTGGGAGTGTTTCTCTGGCTGAAGAGTGCAGGAAACCCCAAAGCCCTGCCCTGCCCAGTTGGTATAGGGCCACGTTCCTCCTCTTTAGGTGGAAAACAAAGCGTGGAATAGAGCTCCTTTTGGATGAATGCTGGAGAGTGGAGTTAGAGAAGTCTCTCACATACGTTACTGTTCAGTATTTCTTTGAGAAAAGAGAGGCTGGAAGAACCTGCACGAGATGCAGAGTAGTAAAGATAGTTTGGATAAGAGCCAGGTTGGCAAGTTTTTGCTTTGGAGCGTAGCCTAAATTAATTCCTCCCCCAACATTCTCTCTCAGCTGTGAAGAAAGAAAACCCCAGTGCATCAGCAGACAGTTTGGGTAGCTTACCCAGGATAGCTCCCTATCCTAAGGTCGTTTGCAAAAGCGGTCACATGGAAGATGAAGGTGTTTTCATAGGGTCTGCAGAAATGAAACCTCAAAGCAATGAAGTCATTTGATCAGTCTGTTAATATGTACTGCAGATGAGTTGTTGTAGATTTCCATGAAACCTCCAGCTGCCAGAACCCCTGCTGTTCTTTGGAAGGTGGCCCTTTGGAGAGAAGCATCCATGAAACCTGCTTTCCTTCAAGTTTTGCTATGGACCTCTGATGACTGTGTTTTAGCACACTGAGAATTTCAGGGCCTTCTGTGCTGTTCCCTTTCCCCTTCCTGGTTATGTCCCTGGTGAGAGGATCATGATTTTGAAAATGTGTGTCTGATGCTGGTGGGCTGTGTGCTGGAGCTGCTTTCCCCCCACAAAGGACCATCAGACTGTTTCTGTTGGGCTGGTAGAGGTCTCTGGTGCTGGAGCCTCACCGCCTACATTGAACTGCAGGTGGGTCAGATGGTGAGCAGAGGTTTTGTGAGTGACCCAGGAGGATTCTTGTTACCTTCAGGTGCCTGACAGGAGCTGTAAGTTGCCTGGAATCCTCCAGCAGAGGCTGCAGTTGCCTCCAGGCAGCTGACAGACCTCACGTACTCTCTGGCAGCTAAAATTGGTGAGGGTTGCAAATTGCAGCTCTTCCTCTCCTGGGACATACAAGCTTTTCCAGCTGCACCAGAGAAGTTTGTAGATTCACAGATAACCTCCTTCAGGTCAGGCCTACACCAATGGCTTTTGAGAAGTTATTGAACAGTTATTCCACATAAATTACCTACAGGGCAACAGACGGGCTCTGATTTACATGGAACTGCATAGAGCAGAGAAAAATGCTCATCTTGTTACAATAAATATTTTAATTTATAATGAGTGAAGAAAAATCTGTATTTCTCTCTGTAACTGTTTATGTTTCACCCTTTAGATTTTACTTGGCAAAGTTGGATTCCTACTCAGTCTGTATTCTGCAGCTTTGTGTTTCAAATACTGCAGGGGAGGGCTTATTTCTTTTTAAAACTCCCCCTGTCAGACTAGATTAAGTAAAACCCCTGCCATTTAAATTTTATAAATTTTTTTTTGCTTTTAAAGAAGCAAGTTGTCCACTTTGATTTCTCTGCATTTAAGTCAACACTGCTGCTTTGCAAAGTACATATTCAAACCCTTAGATTCTTATTTAAACTAAGTTTTTCTTGGTTCTGATGATTTTCTGAGTTATGATTCAACTGCTCTGCATGAACTGCTGTTGGTTTATGTGTTTGGGCTAGGGTATATTTAAAACTTCATTGAGGCTTATACAGTCAAGGACTGCAAAAGAGCTCCCCTGAAGTAACTGTGGCTCCTTCCACTCTGCCTGTGCTTCCACCCTCTTTCCCTCTGTTTTGCTGGGACAAGTTCTATTTGCTTACCTGAAGATGGAGAATCGATAATGATGTTTGAAGCTCCTCAGCCATGAACCTTGGCTGAGCTGGGATGAAGCCCCTGTTTTTGAGGTGGCTCCTGGGAAGACTCCCATACAGATGGACTTACTACTCCACTGTCTCCATGAGTGTGCTGTCAAAATCCTTCTCATGCTGTCAAAATCCTTCTCACTCAAGTAATTTTCCAAAATTGCTGAACTATCCTGGACATAGGCTGGGAAGAACCATAAATGGAAATTGCATCATGCTGGAGAATTCCTCCAAATGCTTTCCTCTCTCTGTCACTCCGTATCTGGTCTTGGCTGAGTTGTTTCATTTATTAGTGCTGTGCCCTGTTCTGGGCTCCTCAGGACGAGAGAGGGACAAGGAGCTCCTGGAGCAGATCCAGTGGAGGGTAACAAAGATGATGAAGGGACTGGAGCATCTCTTATGAGGATGGACTGAGGGAGCCTGGCCTGCTCAGCCACCAGAAGAGATGCCTGAGAGGGGACCCTGTCAGTGTCTGCCAGGATTTGAAGGGAGGTGTTTTCCATGGTGCCAAGCAACAGCACACGAGGCAACAGGCAGCAACTGATGTACAGGAAACTCTACACCAGGAGAAACTTCCTTCCCACAGGGGTGATGAAGCACTGGAACAGGCTGCCCAGAGAGGCTGCGGAGTCGCCCTCACTGAGATATTCCAGAACCATCCGGACACGGTCCAGAGCCATGTGCTCTGGGATGGCCCTGCTTGGGCAGGGGGCTGGACCAGATGGCTCCCCGGGGTCCCTTCCAGCCTGACCTAGCCTGTGATTCTGTGATCAGTTCACCTTTTCCAAGTGCAAGGCCGTGCTGCTGGCAGGAGTTTCATCACACAGACAGATAGCTGAGATACCTTAGTGTCTGACAAGTTCATCTGCTCCATCCACAGAGATGTTGAATGTGCCCAGAAAGGACAGGGATGCACTAGAACTCCCCTGGTCAGGAATGAAGTGCTGCAGCTGCAGTTTCCAGCTGTGGCTGTGAGCTGGAGACAGTGGACCTAGAACTGGCTCAAGCCCTGCAAGAACCACCCCAGTCCTACTGATTTAAAACAGGACAGGAAGCCAAATCTGTTTTGTAGTCATGCAAATTCCAGGCCAAACAGTCCTGGCCTGTGGGTAGAAGCTCTGACTCACTTTGCATTACATAAATGCATTCTAAGAACTGCTGAGAAGTTTCACTCCAGCAATATATTTTACAGCTCTTACTCCACACAATAAACTATCTCAAAATACAGGCACTGAAAACTGCTTGATTTCATACCTAAATCCAGTCCATTCATCCTTTCTGTTCTTTTCTAAGTCCAGCCCCTTGAAATTCCTGCAAGAGCTTTCTTTAGTGCATCTGCTTCAACCTGACTTCAAAAGTATATGAAAGTGCACCAAAATTCACCCATTTCGAGACTTTTAAAGAGGATACCTCTGGTGCTCTAAATGCTGAGAACATTCTGAGGGTATGAACATTCAGACTCAAACTCTGCCAGCACAAAGACTTTTTTGTAAAAATTTTCTTGGTATATTTTGTAAAGTGCATTTGACATTTATCTTCAATGCCAGAAGACATTAAAATACATTTTTAAAAATATATAGAGGAATATGCAGTTAAAAATTCTCTAGATCTGCTAAATCATAAAAAAGATCCTCTGGACCTTACACTACTGGGGTGCTCCTGGTTTATCACTGACTTCTCTGGAAGACTTTTCAGATTAAGATCTGCAGGTCCAGAAAATCCTCATGCCATAAAATGCTGAAAACATAAAAGGTGTCTTTGTTTTGATATGAACAGGAGGTTTGTGAATTAGTTTGATGTGCCCGATGACTTTCAAAATTGTTTAAAGGCAGAGTTTTTTTCCTCATTTGTCTGGGAAAAGGAGTCTAACATTCATACCTGAAAAAAAGAGTGGTGGAACTTTTGTTTTCTTACCCCCCTGCCATGTGAGATGCTTTTTCCCCTAAGACAAAAAGGATTTACTTTCATTTTTTTCTTCTACACAGGTACATTTATTATTGAATAAGCACTATCATGTGCTCAGTGTGATTAAAAAAAGAAATGTAGGCAGGTCTTGCACTCATGCAGCTCCCAAGAGAAAAGAGAAATCCCAAGAGATGACATGGGGGATACAATTTGCTTCCACCATCTCTTAAAGGCATAAAAGCACCTTCTTTTCTATTTCTGTTGTGCTCTGTAGTTATGAAGTTTCTCCAGCACAGGCAAAAGAAGAAGAACACTTCAACTAAATTTCTAATATATGAACCTGGAGAAATACTTGTTTAATACGTGTGAGCGTGTGTGTTTGAGTTTAGTTCTTGTAGAACAGCCACATTTTTAAAGGGATGTTTTACAACCTTGTGGTTTCAGAGAAATTTGATTAGCACCTCACATTCCAATACTGGCATGGTAGAAGGTTATTTCAAGCCAGGCTTTTACACTTTCCCAAAAGCTGTGTTTGGAACAGGATCACCACTTAATATTAAATTTAAATATTAAACCAGTTGTGTACTACCACAGGTATCAAATCTGGAGTAGCTGCATGCCCATTTCCAGATGCTTGTAGCTACTGTTACAGAAAATTGAATTCAGCTGCATCCTGGAAATTGCTTTTGAAATGTCTTTACAAACAGAGAAAAAGACTTACCTACGATAATATTCTTCTCATGTTCCAAATACTTATATTTTGAAAACCTCAACAAAACAGAAATTATATCAAGAATTCTTATTTGACATATTAAAGGCACAACGTTTTAAATTTCATTACTGCTTTCTTGACTGTGTGTCACAATTTCTGTAAAGATCAGGCTCTTGTGCTGAATTGGGAACGTCTTCACTGGGATGAATCTATTGTTTCGCTGCTGAGTTTGGTGGTTTCAGTTTGTAGCCTGCTAAAAAGTAGGAAGTTCTGCTTAAAAAATCGCAATAAACAAACCCCTCTCATTCTGCAATCTCTGTGGAGAGGAGCCTTCTGAGCAGGAGTGAGGATGGCACAGCCTTTCCATCCAAGCCAGCAAGGGGCCTCTGGAGGTGCCAAAAGGAGCTGGTAGCACATTGCCACAGCCTGTCAGGAGAGGCTGTGCCCATTCTTCGATTACCTGAGCTGCTCCCCTTAGTCAAATATTTGCCTTCAAGTCAAGGGAAGACAGAACGGAAGAAGGATGTTTTGTACACAGCAGCTTGACAGGCACAGAGTGGTTATGGGGAAAAGGCACAGAAGATCACCAGGTAAACATTTCTCTGGATTCCCAAGTCAGAACTGCTGCTGGTGCAACGACTGAAATCTGTACTTTATCCACACTCTATCTCCACTCTATCCTCACTGTATGTACCCTTCATCTGCCCTATCTCTGCCCTATCTCTGTCTGCTATCAGCTAGCACATCCAAAGCCCTGTCTCACCTACCAGCTCGCTGGATTAGCCAAGTCACTGTCACATGGACTTGTAACTGATAAGAGATTTTGGATGGAAAGAAGAGAAATTTTGCCCCATGTCTTCACCTCAGGTAAACGCCACTGTACCATCTGCATTCTCTAACACTTACTTTATGAAGCACGTTTAGTGACTCAGAAAAAAAAACCCCAAAATAATGCAGATTTGTAGAAGGAGTTCCTTCCAGTACTCAAAATCTTTGTCAGCTAAAATATTACCCTGCTGAAGTTTTGGAAATTGAGGCCTTTCAGATGCACAGGGCACGCACAGAGACAGATACACATGTGGGATGCACATGCTGCTCGCTAACAATTTTCAGGTAATATCTCAGACAGAAATGGGACTGTGACTTTGACCATATTTTCTCCCCTGTATGTTAAGTCAATGACCTATTTAAATATGTTGGCAGCAATTTATATGTCTTGTGACTTTATATTCCACAAAGAAATACTGTGTTTTGTGTTATTTACATTAAAAATACATACTATGTAAAACTTCACCTTTGTTAAAAATCACTTTATCCTAAGCATTTAAATTATTTCACGCTTTCAAAAGGCACAATTATGTATCTAATGAGAACTTCCATTCAGTGTTACACATAATACAAAAAGAGAAAAAATGTTTGAGACATCAATGATAATATTTTAAGTATGTTGGCATAGGAAAGTAGATGTCTTTTTTCTTCACTAAACTGACAGTTCAGTTCTGAAACTTTATTTTGAAAAGATTGAAAAAGGATTTGTGTCTTTAGAAATAAAAAATATAACAGGCATATCTAAAAAATATAGAAGAGAAAACCTGATTGTTACTACTAATGAAATAGCTGATGACAAAATAGTAGTCTTTTTGATTTTGATCACAAAAAATAAACTGGTAGTGACAGGATATGATGGATAGATTTGACATCCTGGCAAATCACTGTCATTGATTCAATTATTCTAATTCAGAATAAAAGCTGTATACAGTATGTGTTTATGCTACAGTGGAGTTTTTTAAGTGATTGACATTCATCATATTAGTTAGACAGTTTTAAAAGCTATGTCTTTGTTTTACACAGCGTTGTCAAGAAAAAAATAAAGTAGAACCTGGATTGCAGAAAAAAAATAAAAAAAAAAAAAAGAAAAGCAAACCACTTCCCCAAGTCTTGGTTCCAAACCCATCAAAATATGTTACCATTATTGCATCCCATTAACACGTTCTTTGAAGACTCAATTTCACTCCAGCCATGTAATACACTATTATAAAGACTAAATTTTGAAACTGTAATGCAATCTTACAGCTGGGTGGCTTGGAAGTTCTGCAGAGAAGAAGATATTACCTTTCAAAATGGAAGTCAGCCTCAGAAGAAAGAATGCAAACCACTTTAATTCCCAGGTCAGCTTTGCTTCGCTGTTCCTTTGTTTGATGAGAGAGACACAGGGATACATACAGAACAGTTAGAAGTTCACAAATTGTACATCTGAGGGTACAAAAGGCTGAATTACTTGTGTATTCTGCCCTGCTTTAGACCAGCTCACTGTGATAGCCTTCCCCGAGCTCAAATGCGCTCTTCTGGTTTCCCAGCATTAATGTAGCTGTCGGTTTGAATTTCAATCTTGAATTATGTCTGTTGACATAATTTCATAGTGCTGACTTCAATTGTTTAGGATTACTGTTTTGAACTGCATAAGGAAATCAATTCTTTCCTCTCTGGTTAGGAAATTCCATTCAAGTGCATTTTAATGCATGTAGTAAGCCATAAGGCAAAGTAATTATCTATAATATATTCTGATTTAACCCCCTCATCCTCAGTTAAGGGCATATTAGAATAAAAACTGCCTTATATATTATAAATTTATTATTACCTATTCAATAAAATGATGTAGAGTTTTCCTGAAATTTAAGAATGGCATTTCAATTACAGAAATGAATGTTTTTAAAAGTGTGTAGCTTGCTGTTTGAATAACACATGACAATGAATTGCTTAGTTCCATTCTTTTATTTCAATATACTCATTATTTGTACAAAATATGATATGTAAGTATATTAAAAAATCTTTTGGGAAAAAAAATCCCTTCATTTTTAATGTTAAAAAATATAGAAATGAAAGGGTAATTGAAATTTTTGTATTTTAAGGGAAGGAACAAAATACTACCAATGAAGCAGAACAATGGCAGGACCCAACATAACAGAAGGTTTAATGAAAAACAAAATCCAAACATGACCAAAATCAGTATTAAGAAATAAGAACATTAAAAAAAAAAAAAAAAGAAAGAAAAAAAAAGAAGAAAGAAGGCATCATATGACAACACGAATTTTTAAAGACTGCTGGGTCAAATCATTAAGAAAAATATTTATATAAGTCATTAACACTGATAATTAGAGTGTCAGATAGATGTGAGTGAAGCTGCTAAGTAGAAATCACTAGAAGTCCAGGTGCTTCTTGCCGATGGCCATGGCGCCACATCCTGAGCTCAGCAGTTTGGCGGATCCTGCCAGATCCTGTTTGCTCGCACGGCTCACTGTGTCTGACAAGTCTGGAGGCAAATGCAGCCGCTGTGGCAGGAGATTTTCAGGAGGGAGAGGCAGAGAGAGACGGGGAGAAAGAGAAAGGGAGAGAAAAACACAGAGGGAAACAAAAAAAAAAAAAAAAAAAAAAAAGAATGCTGTAGGATTAATTTTGCAGAGCGTTATTTCAAAATGCAGTCTTTCTCCTGACTGATCTGTGTTTACTCACACAAATAAAGCACTTCCCAGACACTCTTCTAGGCTGACCTGGCAACAGTTTTGTATGCTTTCAATGTATTGGATTCTGTAAATTGGAATAGATTTTCTCCTTATGAAAATTTTCTAAACAAAATACAAATTTGCTCAAGGTATTTAATTATATCTATGGGTATTTTCCCTTTAAAAACCACTACATCAAATTATTTGATTTCTAGAGCACTACAGTGCAAGTACAGTTTATTTTTAATATGCACACACGGTGACAGGAGTCTGAAAATAAATGCTATGGTGGTCAAAAGATGGAGAGGGCTCACCCTGGTTGCACATTATTCTGCTACATGTTTCCTCCTAATATTCTACTGATAGTGGCTAATACAACGAAACAGTGACAGTAGTTGCATTTGTATAAAGCAATCATACATGTTAATCAAAGCCTGCCCTCCCTAGTGAGTTGTAGGAACATTAAATCCAGTTTACAGATGGGGAAACAGAGACAGAGGTTACATGGCTGCCCACAAGCACATGGTCCTTGCACAATAAACCTTATTTTTCAACTATGACAAAAATATTTCCACCTTCCCTCTGAGGGTCACTGGAGATACATAAAAGACATGACATTACCATTTAGCTTTTGTAAAGTAAGGTGAAAATAAATGTAAAACTGAGGTTTTACTTGCTTTGTACTGGCTTGCTTTTGGACCCAGTGAGGCACTGAAAGCTGGTCAGATGAGACAGTTGAGCATCCTCTGCACAGTGCAATAATTTATGAAACTGGTGTCGTGGAAGGAGCATATTTCTTGAAAGATTTAGTAGGCAAGGGCTAAACTGGGTGGCTCTTTTAAAATGCACATGCTTCTGAAGGGAACAGGAGAACAGCAGTGGCTGCAAAACTGAATTAGGAGGCTGTGTGGACTCTCCTTATTCTCAGCTTTCGTTACATTTTTGCTTTAAACACAGCTTCCTTTCCTTCAATACTTTTGGAGCTTCTGTGTCCTAAGAATTCGATTAAAAAGCATAGGAAATCTTTGCATTTACAAGGAGCTGACTGTTGAACTCCTTGCTGGTTCTGAGACTGTGCAGCTGGGTGGAACTCGAGAGATGCTCCCAAGGGCTTCCTAGCACTGGCCACTCCTGGCTGTGGGCAGCACCGGGAGAAGAACTGTGTTATTTTCTCCAAGGGAAGGAAATGCACGAAGTAATGCATGAGGAGTAGGAAAGCCCGTGTCCAGGGTAAGATGCCATACCTCAGAAATAGGAGAAAGGCGTGTATTTACTGCCAGCATTTTGCCTGTGAAGCACAACCCACACATCAAGCCCCACTCCCTGAAAATACCACCCAGTAACTCTGCAGCTCGGACATTTCACCGCGTTTAACCAGCGCTGTGGCAGAGAATCCTTCACTCACAGGTCTCCCCTCACTCCAAGGAAGGTGAAGCCTGGCTGTGGCTGTGGGCTGCGGCCCCTGACGGCTCATTTCTGCCTCCACACCACACAAACAGGGGACGAGCCTTTCTCCTCTGGCTGCCGAGCAAAACCTGCGCTGGGAAGAGGCAGCGTATGAGGTGGATGGCGTGGGAGGGGCTGCAGCCACTGGAAAGCGGGGAAGGAGAAGCTGGGAAGTACCGGGGAGCACTTGGCAGATCTTTCAATCGCATTTTCTTTCTCAAGAAGCGCTCTGCTGGCAGGGGCTGTGGGAGGTGCAGGGACTAGTGAGCTAATCCAACCTTCTCCCACTGTTGGCATCCCGGTGCCCTCACCAGGAGCAGGGGAAGTGGCTTCCTCAGGGAACACGTAGTGACACTCTGCCTTCCTCCCGCGGTTACTGACCCTTTGCCAAGTCTGCCAAATAGATTCTGAGCAAGGTGATGTAGAGCAAACAGAACCAAGACTCAGCAAACTCGTCTTACTAAATATCACAGCCAGGGAAAAATTGCAAACCCTGCCACACTGCCCTGGACTTAAAAGCGTGGTCAGAAAACAAAAAAAAGTTTCTTTTATGTCATTGCTGTGTTCATTTGCTAATATTTATTCCAAACAGAAAATAGACAGAAGATTGTCTATAAATTTGCAAAGATTTAAATAGGAAAAGTGAAAAATTAAAGATCCTTACATTGGATGTTGGAAGTTAGGCTTTCACAGATGTATTTGTTATGATATAGAATTTCATTATAGAGGCATATACTCTCCTTCCTCATCTTCTTCAGCGAAGAAGATGCACAGTGCTCATTCAGTGACTGGCTATTCCTTTAGAGACTGGCTATTCAGTATTTTATTTTCTTGTCACTGTTTACTCTGAACTTTTCTGACATATTTATTGTACACTATTCAAACCTTGTTCCAAATACAGAATGGCTTTTCAATAGCACATGTCACTATATAGCACTTGAATGCTTCACAAATACCAACTGTGTTATTTTCCTAATATTCTTGTGAGAGAAGGCAGCCAAGTTACCTCCATTTTAGAGGCAGGGAATTGAGGCAATAAAACACACAGCAAAAGGTATCTACTGATTTCAGAAACAGAAGCTAAGGCAGTTAGGACTTGCTTTTCCAGAATGTTCAGCATATTACAGAATTTCACATGTTCAAATGCTAACTTCATTTGCAGGTGAGTGCTAAATAGTTCTTCAAGAACTCCCAGGTCAGGCACTCAGAAAGCAAGAGACACAAAGGAAGAGTATTGAAACAAAAATGCTGTGTTGAAGCAACATGATCACACAGAAGTTCAGTGGTAATGGCAGAGACACACATCATGCCTTCCATGACATCCTTCCATGTCTTAATTATGACACCATTCCTCCTGCAAACCTTTCCTCTACAATCCATTCCTCTACAATCCCAACTTTCAAACATTATAAAAAATAGCTGGTTCTCCAGGAAGCACGTTTCACTGGATATACCACATTCATCCTTAGATCAGATGTAGTCTGAACAACAAGCCATGCCAGAGTCCTCTGGAAACAGCTGAGTATTGTCCAGTCATTAAGATGTGAATCAATGGACACACACATGTTCCCTGTGAACAAAGCCTGCACAGGTATTTCAAAATATCATTCCTTACATTTTCTGTGTGGAGAAATTCTCTGTGTGGAAAATTTCTTGGTGTGCCCATACACAGGGCTGAAAATATTAATCCTAATAAATATTTTAACACTATTTAGAAATATTCTAAATGTTAAGACACAAAAAACCCAGGAAATTCAGTGCATGGCATTTTACAGACATCTACAGGTTAAGCAACTGGCCTTTATTTTTGGCACCAGTAGGGACCTTGTGGTCACTTGAACTAAGGCAGTAAGTGATGGTATGAACAGGCTGTGATCCTTCTGGAACACCAGCACCACAGAACTGACATTTTCACAGATACTTGCTGACCACAGAGAAACAAGCACATTTAAAGTCCCAGTTAAGCACAAAAATGTTTTCTGGTGGACAGACTTCTCTGCTATTTCCGAGGCTCTGACCTGATCCCTTTCAAGCTCTCTAATTAGTCTGGTAAGAATCAGGAGGATTTTGCTCACACTGGCAATCCCAGTCATCCAGGCCTTCCATCCCACAACTGCATTTCATGACAAAAATGTCTCTTTCTCTGGGCATCTGCAGTCCCCAGCCTCAGCTTTCTGCATCCAAGCTCTTCACTCGTGCCCCTGACACTCCCGTATTTCTTTTGCCTCTCTTTCTACCCCCTGCTCCCATTCCTAAAGTCCAGGTTCCAATTCAGCTCCAGACTACCCTTCCTTGCCTCGACCCCTTGTGCTCCTCATCCCCCAGTTTGTTCTCCTCCTCCTCTTCTCAACCATCCTTGATCTGTCCTCCTTTCCTCTGCTTCCCATTCCTGCTTTCTGCCCCTCTTCCCCAGCCCAAACCGTGGGCACAGGCAGTGGCTCCCCTGGTCCTAAAAGCAGGTAAATGCCTGGAAGAGAGTCAGGCTGAGTGTGCCAAACAGGTGGGTTTGCACAGGACAGCAAAACCTCATCCCTGGCATAAATTCTAGACATAGAATTATTTTAAATAATTTAACGTTTTCGCTAAAATATTCCAGAAACACAAAACTTTCTGTAGCCAAGAGCAAGTTGGCAGGGCAACGGCATTTTGAGGCAAAATGGTCATGATGTGACAAAAGTAAACATGCAAGTGAAAATAGCATCCTACAATCATCACCCTCCTTGGGTAACTTCTTAAAAATATATCAATGGATTGTAAAGTCTATCAGTGAAAAACTAGGGAATGCTAAAGTAAACTTCCTTTGTGCAAAGTTAATTGTGTATCTGCATTATTACCGTGTGTTTAATGACATGAGCACGCAATATTTTCACCCACGGAGGCTGTCAGGAAGGTTTAAACTCAGGATCTGCAGAATCAGACTCACTGGCTGAGGAAACAAGTGGCTCTGGAAGAAGGATATTATGGAGCAGGGCACAGCTGGGGAAGGGGCTGGATGTGAGTTGTGGTGCTCTGTTTGGGGCAGTCCGGAAGGCTTTGCAGAGTAGGAACAATTACACTGAACCCAGCTAAGCACACAGCTCTAGGGCATGCATTACGAAAGGAAAACAGTTTAGACAAAACTTATTACATACTTTGTGTCTGCTCCTCCCTCTGCCTGAAGAAAACTTCTAATTACTTTATTTGTTCTCAACGGGGGAAAAAAAAAAAAAAAGGCAGAAGTGGAAGATGAGGTTATGTAAAAGGACAGCTCAGAAGGGACACAGAGCAATCAGTGAATCCAGTCCCAGCACAGAGGACCAAATACTCACTGGTGGTTTTCTGGGATGTAAAGAAATGGCTATTCCAGGAACTTCCACTGGGCTCCTACATTTGGTTTGGGTCGATTTATTTTTTAAAATCCTACCATACAAAAATACTAGTAAGTGCTTTTGCCAGTGTATCTTACCGTATATCAAGGGGATTGTTTTAGGGAAGGCTACAAAAATCACATATTCTGTAAAATGCTTTAGGAAATAAAGAATACAATCTTTTTTAGCAGCCATGTGATAAGCTGCTATATGTATATTGGCACAAACCTAACTCCTAAGTAATTCTGTATATAGCTCCAAAATCATTGTTATATTTTCATACCTATTTTAAGTGTAATGTTGTAGCAGAAAAATACATAATAACATGAGTGTTGCAAAATCACTGAATCTCATTAAAAATGGGGTGATAGTTTGTTCTTAATTTGATTCATATTAAAGTAATTCCATTGAAGTCAATCTTGTGACTGTTAACAATTACATGAAGCTTTAACAACTGGGCCCAAACTTCCCAAAAATCTTTACAATACATTTATTCGGCTATTTGAAAAAAAAAAAAAAAAAAAAAAAAAAAAAAAAAAAAAAAAAAAAAAAAAGCAAAAAAAAAGCTTATTAGTCTGCTATGGCTGCAGCCCTGCCTTGGGGCAGGGAGATGGGTTAATGACCTCTCTAGATCCCTTCTACTTCCATTTGCTACAACTCCATGAAGACTGAAGTCACCAAAGCCGAAGGGATTTGGTTTAGGGGGAAGAGGGGGGTGGGGGGAAGAATTTTAGGAATGCTGGGAAAATGAAAGATGCAGACTCTTAGTTGGGGAGCTTTACATCCTGCTCACTTCTCTTTGAAGCAGAACTCTCCCCGTTCCACAAAGCCCCCACAAGACAGAATGGGAGCAGGTTGTGGCAGAAAGGCTGAGCTCCTGCCACTGTTTCTTCTTGCTTTTGCTGCCCACAATCCACCACTTGCATGATGTTTTCTCTTTTATGACTTTTTATTATCACCTAACTTTCAATTACCAGTAGTAATTTCTACTTTTGGGCTTAATATAAACACGAAGGTGTGAAACTGAATTTCTTCTAGAGGGAAAGGTTTTTCTCAAATATTTGACATGGAGGTTACTACAAGTTTTGGCTTCTTTTCTTGCCAAGCTCACCAGTTGAGGGGCACCAGATATTTGTATTCTGATGAAATTAATTCTCTTTTATAGGCTATGTACTCTACTGGAGTGACATATCACTTATGCTGACATAACTTTGTAATTAGTCACAACCCAAAATATCATAATGAAAACATACAAAAAATTTTATTACTGCCACACAGTAATAAAACTTCTGATTTAATATAAGTTCACTTCTCAATGACTAAGCAATAAGCACTTGGCCACTGTAGACATTTTTAGCTCTCTCAGCAAGGAACAGAAAAGTCACTCCAACTGGCCTGTGTCAGGCAGAAATCATGAGGTTGTTGTGAAATTTGGTCCACTAATAGTCATGGTGTCTCACAATCAACAACAGGTATCTTGTAGAGAGAGTGGAGCCAAACAATTCTCTCATAGCTGCACTTCAGTCTTACACAAACTCTTCTTAAACCAAACAATTCTCTCATAGCTGCACTTCAGTCTTACACAAACTCTTCTTAAACCATTCACTATGAATCTTTTACGTTCCTGTTCATGTTACAATTCACTCAGTATTTTAACAAATTCAGGAGATTGGTAACTATTTTTCTGTATAATGGACAAGAACTCAGTTTCTTCTTGTTCTGCTATATTCATGGACACCACATCACCATTTTTTAGATCACATTTTATAAATTGGTCATAAAGAACAAAAGACTTGACTTTTAAAAAGAGCATTTGAAAATTTTCTACATTTCAGTTAACTATGATCAACTTGTAAGAAATTACAACTATACCAACTCTTGTTAAAATGATTACATCTACCATATGCATGTCCTATTGCTTTTTTTCCCTTAAGTTGAAGTACCCCAGCTATCATGATGTTAACTAGTGCTAACACCAGGTATTGAGAGAAGTAAGAATAACTGAGAAATAAACTTCTACCTATATAAGTCTGTCTGCTAAAGGATAGATAATATCCCTGAGAATATTTGAACACAATTCTAAAACTCTCCTTTTCCATCATTTAGAGAATGTAAAATAAAATCAGGGCAATTCTCACTCTCACCTCACTTACAGAACAGCAATGTTTTATTGTGGGTTTCCAATAGTACCAACAGATTATTTAAACAGCCTTTTTAAGGACATGTGGCAAAACTAAGAACCATTAATAAACCTACTTCCTTTTATGATAGATTTCCCAAAATTCATTTTCCATTTCAGAACACTGAGTTTTTCAGTGTATCTGCTTTACAGAAGGGATATGATAATATCCAGGAGAATTCAATGCTGATTCATTTGGATGTGCCACATGGTACTGCTCCTGTTTTCTGACCAGAAATCTGGACTCCTGAGTCTGAATTCAAAGCTTAGTTTTGTAACACTGGCTGCTGTTCAGAGATATTTGCTTGTACCAATACAACTCAATTCTGCACATGTTTGTGTCAAATGCATCCCTGGGGTATTTTGGGTGGCTGAAGAGGGTCCAGTTCCAGACTGAGTAGAGATTGGTGAGGTTATGTATGTGCAGCTCCAGTCATTATTTTCAGTGGCAGGAAAGTACAGGCAATTGCCCAAACAAACTCATTGCAAAGAAAAAATCCAAGATGTGGATTTGTTACACGTGAAGGGACTCAAGTGAAAGATAAAAACACCTGGAAGATTTGCCTTCTCTGACACCTGAGAATACCCAGTGTTTAGCACCATGAGATGCCCTTAAACACACACCCAAGGAATGTTCTGGTTGCAGTCTCTGGATAATGAAGAAACTCCCTGTCTTCTAAAAAGGGCTGGATCCTTCAGTAGTGGTCATAGGCTGCCCAAGGACTGCAGGTGTTCTACTGCTTGTCTGATGCAAGATTCAGAGAAACCCGTGGGGATCTTATGAGCAGAACTTGACTAAATACTGACATAGCACACTATAGAAATGCTGATACAGCTCTCATCAGGCACAAATTGAAAGACTCTGTCTTGAAGAGCTTATGGTCTGAATACACAAAATGGGTGAAAAGGAAAAAGACAAAGTATCAAGGCAGAAGGAAAAATGCCATGATATATCAATACTGTATTGACGCCAAAGCTTTTTTCTTTTTCCTTCTAACTGGAAGTTTGGAAAGGGGAGAGAAAGAGAACAGTCATAGGGAAAGAAATTCGGTGACAAAGGGCTGAAGAAAAATTGGAGTGAAGGGAAAGATGGAGGCCAGGAAGAGATATATTAATCTAGGCATGTTATAGTCGAGATTGGGATATATTGTCTAAATCCTGAAGGGGAATACTGTTCTACATTCAAGCAGTAGTTCATGAGTCCGATGTTATCATCTGTGTCCAAAGCAAGGACATGTCTCCTGTGGATCTGTTCTTTTTGCTGAAAATCTCGTCCCTGAGCTTACGTAAGAGGAGTACGGGCCCCGTGATGCAAGTCTGAGTAATTCCAGGGCTCTCAGGACAGCCCGGGTGGATGCTGATGCTAATGTCACATTCTCTTCCCTGACGGATTCATTCAGCCTAATTGCAGCTGTCTACAAGTCAGCCATCAGTCTAACCCACATTATATACTCAGGGTGGGATGGATCCTCCTTGCAAGTGCTTGTCCATATCTGCTGATTATTCAGGAAAGCTGAGTGACTAGCTTAAATCAAATTCTTAACTTGGAGTCTAAAAGGTCAAGGGGAGGAATTCAGTCCTACAGCTCTATGAAGCTTCTCATTGAATCAGTGCCTGCACTGTGTCTACTCCTTCTTTGAATGGCACTGCAACATGCCACGGAGTAGAGATTTCGTGTCAAACCACAGATGGTTCACTGGAAATGTTCCAGAGTTGCTGGTGATGCTCACGATGCTCTACAACAACTTGAGACTCTCTACTGGGAAGCTTGAGAAGTGTTCAAGGCACCGTGTGTACAAACAAAAGCTGTGTATGTGAGGAAGAGGGAGAAACAGCATTCAGAGCAGAAGCATCTGTTCCAGGATTACAGTGTGACTGTCACCCTCCAAAATCTCAGCTAAACTGGAAACCTAAACAAACATTTGGGTTTGCATCCCAAACTATCTGGTAAAGTTCACTGTAATTTATCAGGTTTCCGTCTCCGTTCCTGCCACCTCTCAGAAAACTCATTAATACCCTCCTTCAAAACCCACTACTGAGGGTGTGCAACCACACTGAATAACTGATAAAATGTATTCTGCCTCTTGATAAAATTGTCCAGATAGATTTCAGCACCTCACAGAAAGGTGCTGCTCCAAGACAGTTAACTCCCACTGCCAAGCCTCCATTACAAGCGCATTTCAATGATGCTTTGCCAATACAAAAAGCAAATGCTGGCTGGGGGAGAGGGGGGTTATTGTTTTACACCAGGAACAGCCCTGTACTCTATATTCACTTTTTAAAGTCAGCTGGAGTTAGAAAGTTTCCATTGCCAGGCAGCCCAGCAGAGCTGTGAAGCGTTTCTGGGCGTTCAGACCTGGAGCAGGAGCTGCCCACAGGGAAGATCCATTGCCCCTGTTCCACCCCTCCCTCCTCCAGGCACCAGGGAAGTGCCTCAGCTTGGTGCAGGAACATATCACACGACCAGAAAACAACAATTACCACATTTGTAAAGCTGCAGGGATAGGAACAATTTAATAGCTTTTTGAAGCAGACTAATTTTCTGGAGCTTCTTATCCTCCCTCCCCTTTTTTAAAAAAAATTTATTATTATTTTTGCTTTTCATGCATGGACAAGCTCTTCTTTGCTACAGGTATTTCCTGGGTCTGCTTTGCAGGATTATTATGTGTGGAGGAACACAAGTTATTCAATCACCTTAAAAGTGTGAGAGATGTGAAAAAAAGGGCTATGTAAGTGCAAACTGCTGCTAATAACCTCTGTTTTAAAAGCAAGTATCATTTAGATGGATTAATGTATTGCTGGTTTACAAAACTCTGCACATTTACAAACTAGGGCTGATAAACAGATGACCAGTTTATTTTTGCAGCTTTTCCTAAGCTAGACACTTCACCTCTGCATTGGCAAATGCCACTGGGAGAGACTTCATGCTAAGGCAAAAAGCAGGCCGGAAGAGGGGAAAAAAAACCCAAGGTATTTCTGCTATCATTGTCTTCTCACCCTGAAACTGTCACTGATGTAGGAAGTCTGTTCAGTTCCTGTAATTCCCAGGTAAGTATGCAGACATTACATAATTCATATTCTAATACCTCTTCAGCACTAATCCCCCGTGACTCAGGGCTACAGCTTTAAACTCCAGGTAACAAAGCCTTTTGTAGTGTTACTTCCAAATAACCTTTAGACTTCAGAAATCTCTGAAGTGTAATTTAATATTGGCTTAACCTGTTTTGGTATGAAATCTCGTGGTGGCATATTTTTTATTCAGTGATTGATATTACTTATTAAAAGGAGAGAAAAATTGCATTGGTGACCAAGTGGTCACTCTGCCCACCCTTTGGGAAACCCATGCTTTAAAGGAACTTTAAACACAGAATGAGAAGGGGAAAGGTTAAAAGACAGGTCACACTAATTTCTTTTTAAACAACTCTGTTTCAGACAGTAGGTCTCGGTGTAAATGAAAACAAATATATTAAATATGAACGACAGAAACTGGTATCACATTAAATGCAAGACTTCTGTGGCTAATTTTTATTGAAATAAACATTGCTATTTATCAGAAAGTTAGGGGGAGGAATGAACATTTGAGCAGATTCCCGCATCAAAAATGTATTTTGTAAAGAAACTATATGTCAAATTACAGCTATTTGCTTTCAGCTTTCAGTTATTTCATTTTGTACTTTTCATGTGTCAGTATTTTTTTCATTTCACTTCTTTATTCTGTACTACAAGTAAGTCTCTTTAGAGCAATAAGATCTTTAAAATCCCTTTAGTGTTTAGAAATGTCAACAATTCAGTAGATTATACTTGATGAATAGGCCAGATAGAAAAAACCTGCCTCAAGTTTTTATCTCAAGTGAAGTAAGGTGCTTTGAAGAGCACTTGATTTGAGATTTAGAAGCCTGCCACTATTCAGCCAGACGCTCTTGAGAGCTGTTAAGTCCTGACCCATAGCATGAAAACAGGTTGCAGGGAGGGAAGAAACACCAGTGAGAAATATATTTTGTACTTCCTGTGTAATTATTTCTTCTAAATACCATTTAAACATTTCTTCCTATAAATAAGTAAAAACCTAAGAGACAAGGCAACCTTATCAGACCATCTTATTTGAGTATTTTGAATGTAGCTGGAACTTGCCAGAGGGAACAGCTACAGCACTGGAAAAAGATGAGGCTCTAAAGGAAAAAAAATATATCTAAATGGTTCTTTCCATTTGAATAGACTACACTGACATAGTAAAGCTTCGTATTTTTGACAAGAGACATAGAAAACAAAGAGGTTTTCACATCAAAAAATGCAGTGGAAGAGTGGTTTGGTTTGCTATAACCACAGAAGAATATTTTTTTCATCCTTCACTAACACTGCCACAGTCTAAAACCAATCTCAGTACCAGACTACGAGGAATTCAATCAGCATCACAAAGCAATCAGT